>DWMZ01003713.1:0-12423 GCA_018249855.1 Eueides tales michaeli | reverse complement strand
GAACAACTACATCTATGCTAATATTATATAGACACAAACTAGAGGTACATCTATGCTAATATTATATATAGACACAAACTAGACGAACAACTACATCTATACTAATATTATATAGACACAAACTAGAGGAACAACTACATCTATGCTAATATTATATAGACACAAACTAGAGGTACATCTATGCTAATATTATATATAGACACAAACTAGACGAACAACTACATCTATACTAATATTATATAGACACAAACTAGACGAACAACTACATCTATGCTAATATTATATAGACACAAACTAGACGAACAACTACATCTATGCTAATATATACTTTTCAATCTCAAATAGTAGATATTTAAAGAATTTGTGTTTAATTAATATATTACATTTTTTTAAGGAAAAAGGAATGTTAAGCTGCATAACTCACGCACATCTGTAAAGTAAGTTTCAGTTTCACGCTGTATCCCGCACATGGCCGGGTAGGCAGAGGGCACTTAGGAACCTAGTGTTAAGACACTCCGTTTCGTTCCTCACTTTCCGGCGATATTGAAGCATTACGTATTGAATGGCGGAACTCTACGCTGTGCGTACCTTGTTAAAAGAGCGAAGAAATGAGAATATAAAATATATAAATTGAAAATATTAAATCCTTTTAGTGGGAATTGAACCCACAACCTGTCGTGTTTACAGTCACATTTTTATGTCTTTGCGCCACGATAGGCCTCGTAAAAGTAAAAGATATCTAAAAACAGATGAAGAATTACAGACAAATCTATTTATATTCATATAGAGAATTTTATCTTGAAAGTTTTTATAAGTAGTTTGTTTAGCGAATCGACTGTCTGCGCCGGAATCCTGTAAATTACTCTATTAGATGGCTAGAACTCTTTGCTGAGGCAATTTTTCTTCATGATAGAACAATATTAATCTAGAATTGAAAACTGTGTAAGGAACCTATACTTGAAATAATTATGGAATAATACTATTTGTTTTATTTATAACTAGAGAGATGCTCGCTTGGTTATTGTGATTTTTTATTTAATACACTAATTTTCGTTCTTGTCCTAATTAATATACGAGTATATGTATGTCCTTGCCCTAAGGATTGATGTAAAAAAAATGTATTTTTTTTATTATATGGAAAAGAAACAACCTATGTTGATATTAATAATGTAAATTTGAGCTCTGATGACAGGGCAAAGCGTGGCGTTGAGTTCGTCACTCAATACGCAATGCCTGACCTTCTAAGGAAAGTGGGGAAGGGACGCGTCTTAAAAGGAATAGTTTCTTAACATCAGGTGCCTAAATTTCATCAAACATGTACGTTTCACGCCGCTTAGTTTTGACTGCAAGTTGTGTATGAGCCATTAACGGAAGACACTCATATTAAATATATAAATATATACAGTGGATACCAAATATATTTATTATTTTATATTTTTTTAAGTGATTCTTATAAAAAAACAAATTCTTAGAGTCACTGTTTTTATAGTTATTAATGCAAAAAAGGGGTATTATAAGTTAGACCAGTCTGTTTGTGGCACCGTAGCTCCTGAATTAATAAACCGATTATATTGTGTTTTGTTTCGAAAACCTTGTTTATAGCGTTGGTTTCTAGATATGTTGAAAAAAGGACTAGCAGTTTAAAAGATACAAGCAGTTTGCTAATATGACTTAGATGTCCTTATTTTGTCCTTTTTAATTTTTCGTCCACTTTAGAGTCCAGTGATTCCAAAATAGACCAAATTATTGTTAAATATCACGTTGTATTTTGAGAAATAAAAATATAGCCAAGATTATCCATTATATTATACATTTCACACTTGTAAGTAACCCAACAATATTGCCAGTATAAATAAAAGAGTATTTATGTAATGCTTTTTGCTCAACCGCTAAGCTTCGTTGTTATGTAAACCAAGTTTATTAATGTTTGCTTTCTCTTTCTTGTATCATGTCGTTCGTTCGTATACAAATATTCTTACTCGGTACCAAATTATTTACGTCACGATTGGCCCAAGTTTAATAGTTAGAGCTATTTATACAAGTAAATAATATATTTGAAATACACGTATAGACCTAGGTTAGTATATTATTACTGCAAAGAATTGGAAACATAAAGTTCTCAAAAAATGTTTATGTGTGAAATTGAAATACGCAAGGAATCCGTTTAAATTTCATTCATATAAAATGTGTAATTGTTGCTAAAAACAAAAGATTATACTAAATAATATTTATAAGGCTTTATGAAATTTTAATAGTAAATTTCAGCTTGATACTTTCAAGAAAGGTGAGCAGAAACTAGTATTAAGACGATCCCCACATCTAATAATCCCAAAAATCAAGTATCTAGAAGCGGTACTTAACGCCGTCATAAGTATTTATGTTATAGGTATAGTTTATATACAGTATAAATTTATTATAATTTAATCAAAAAGTAAAGTTTACGTTCACCACTCGAAGAAATTAAATATTCTATGTTTCAACTTTTCGTTCGTAATAAGGCAAAGCGCCGGGTTAAGTTTCGCTAGGCTACTCGCTATGTCTCAAGATTCTTACTTAATGAGGCCAGAATATCCTCAATATCATGATAGGTTCTCAGTCTTCATATGTCTACGTGAAGCTACAAAAAAATGCCAACGACATTATTTCTATTGAGTTTTGGGAAGTATTCATAAGTATAAGTATATACAGTAATTTTTATTTAATATTTACTTAGAGGAATAATTTTATAATGCTTAGAAATTTATTTTCATATATTTTTCAATGTAGATGTAGATGTGTGCGTGCGCGTGTGCGTATGTGACTGTATATGTAACCTTTTCTTGCTAGGTTAGCGACTAGTTTTTATATTATTGCTAGTCTTTATAATACGTACATTTTTAGAATTTTTAGTTTTTTTATTATATCATTATGCTGAAAGATATTAATGTCTAAATTAGGTTAAAAGTAGAGAAGAAAGTGTTAAACACTCTTTTTCGTTCTTCGCCATAAATGTGTATATGTATGTATATAGTCCACTACAAAATACTCCATAGACCGCATAAAGTATATAGTGTTTTAACGCACCCAAGTCTAAAATCCTAGCAGAATCCCTTTCGCCGTGTAATTCGCATTTAGCGTGAGTAGACCTTTGCTTTACTTTTTGAAATGTTCTTTTAATGTATCCTTAATATGTCTTTACGAGAATTTAATGTACGTCAAAATGTTTATAAAGTTTACAATTTTAGCTGTAATATAGTTATGAATGTAAAATTTTCTGATTAATTATTTTCAAAAAGCTCCTTTATAACTTGATACTTCAATTGTTATAGAAAAAAATGTTAAATTGGTAATTAAAATCTTAGGAGGATAAATGACTCTAAAATACTTTTCATTAATTTCTAATTACGTTCAAATTGATTTTATTAATCTTGAGTGAATGACACCTAACATTACATTAGATTATCTTATAACGGTTATAATAAAATATTTTGTATGTATAACTACCAATAACAATTATAGATATATCTGTATAGATTAGTGATAAGCTACGATACTAACACGAGAAGATAAGCAGAACTAACTGTCGGGATGAAGAGGTTAATAGCAGAGAACGAGCCGAAATAAATATGGAAATATCTTGATGTTTGGATTTTCATTTTCTTTGGTATTTTTCAATAATTAAAATAAAAACCCTGGCCCAGTAATCACTATCTTATCTTAACAAAATGCTTGTAGCTCCTAAACTGCACGCAGTCATACCACACAGACGGACAAAAAGACAGACAAACCCACAGGGTAAACTTAGACCTCTCTTTTTGCATCATTGGTTGAAAATCTAATAGAACGCAACGTTTTTCATTAAACTTATTTCAAAGTCATTCTCATATCCTGAGAATTACTTTAACATGAGTTAAACATATCTACATCTTGTTATCGCTGTTCGACCATAACTCGTTCGTTACCAAAAGAAAACCGCGCGAAACATTTCATATACGTTATGTGGGCGTCATAAATTATTTACCTACATATAATATAAAAGGCTGAAGGATTGAAGACGCAACAAACTGGAATAATTGCACAAGGAATAGTGATGTTACTCGCTCATTGACCTGGAGGGTTGAAAGGATGTAGATTATGAAAGGGTTTAAAGGTAAGGAAATGGTGGCACGTTACTAGAATAGAAAAGTTATAACGATATGTAAAATCTTTATGAATTTCTTTGCTCTGCTAAAGACACAAAGCGCGGCGTCCAGTTCTGCTACTCAACATGCAAGGTCACGAAAGTAGCGGAAAATTAGGCAGAGTAGGTATTTATACCACTGTAATACCGCTCATGCCAGTGGAAACTCAATAACCTAGAGACTATCAATTCTTATTATCAGACTTTGCTTGTTAACTAGCGGAACTTAACGCCGCGGTTTGTGCTTATACTAAGCCCGGCAATAAGTCTATATACATAAAGAGAACCATATTACCATACCGAGGTGACCTTGTTCAAATAACATATCCTATTGCTTCCACAGTCTTTTTTTATAATAAGTAAATCAACAGAAAACAAAGATATCTATTTAAAACGAGCTATCTTTTGAACGTAGTTAAAATATTAATAGCACATAAGTATTCAGCTCACGTTGTGTTGGTAAAGCGCTCTGTCGAAAGGCAGTTACGGAAAAATCAAAGTAAAATATAACTGAAAACTATATTTTTAATGATTTTAAAGTGTTAATTCACACTTAGAAAAGAAAAATACGTATTTAGAAATCGTATAAATTGGATTGAAGCAGGATTTCTACGGTTAAAAAAAGGCGCGGGTTCAAATCCCGCTACATTTAATTTTTTATATGTTTTCTAAATAACTCAACTATATGTTGTGTTTCTATTATATTTTACTAGCTGTATATAACAGCAGTATTTCTCCAGTGGTCAAATAGAAATAACTAAAATACTTTCTTTTTTTTTACTTTACGTAGTTTCCTGCACATAGCAGTAATAGGCAGAAAGAACTTGTGATGTTAGTGTTAAGACTCTCCGTTACAATTAAGATACATCTGTTCCCTACTTTTCACCAATAAAGGCATTACGCGTTGAGTGGCGTTATCCATTGTCCTGCTTTGTCGTGTTACCATAGCGTAAAATTGAATAAAATATTTCATTACCTTAATTGAGAATCGTGCCTATACACAGTTGAGGCTTGACGTGGCGTTGAAAGCGTGTGACTGAAACGCGACAATATTTAATATTTTCAATTAAAATATTTAATAATTTCATTTTTTCCCTCTGGTGACAAGGCAAAACGTTTAGCTCCGCCACTCAACACGCAATGCTTTAAAATTAGCGTAATCTTCTTAACACAAGGTTCCGAAGATCCCTCTACTTACCCTGCCTTGTGCGGGATACAGCGTGAAGGTAAAGGAAAGAAAATTACTTTATTCTTAATATTAATATGCACTTTTATTGATTTTTCTAAATACAAACATGATTTCTAAATCTAATATAAAATTTGATAGTTCCATTACAACTATATCATGACTACCTGAATGGTAAAATTTTGGCACAGCGCCTAACTATATCATGAATTAACCTATAATATGAAAAGATATTATCTTTTGCAGATTCTATAAATTTTTGTAAGGTTAATAGGATTTTCGTTTACTTGGAAAATTTCTATATATATTTACAGATATTGTAAATTTGATTCAACTTGGTCAAAGTGAAAATTTATATAAATATGTATAGTTTTTTTTATAAGCTCGCTCTTTCTATAAAGGGAACTTGGGAACCTAATATTAAGACACTCCGTTCCGTTTAACATTTTACGCTGAATCTGAGACATTGCTTGTTGAGTGGCGGAAGTCAACGCCGTCGGTAGTCTTGTTACCTGAGCGAAAAATAAAAATGTAAAATATTTAATTTGAAAATATTCAATATTTCATTTTCTCGAGTGCCAATAGAGTCCACAACTTCATAAATTTAATGTTATTTGCTTTACGATTATATATGTACTATATTATTTTTATGCCAAGTAAAATGACAAAAGACAATGACTGTAATATTTTATATCTCACAATGTTATTTGAATATTCAACACCAAATATTTTCATATAAATCTTAACTAACCTAAAATATGCTTTAAGTCTTTAACTACTATGCAGACGTTGAGAAACTACAATCATTAAGGCATTCTAAAGAGATGAGATTCTACTATCAGAGCTCTGGAATGGTATTGTTATGGCCGTTACTTCTGCTATGTAAAGCAACATGACCTCAAAATGGTGTAGGATTATTTTTATAATATCCCTAACTAATATTTGCTTATATTAGAAGAATTTTAAATTATTCGCATTTAAGAATGCTCCTTTGTAAAAATCTTTCAGTAGTGTATCTATGTGATAACATTGCTTCCGAGTATGTTTAGATAGAAGTATGCAACATGATATCAATGTATATTTTTACCTAAGTTTAAGAAAGCAATTATAATATTTCCAAAAGGATGAAAGAAAAATAAATAAATAGTTATGTACTGTAAGCTTGGCTGGTTGTGGGTTCGATCCTCGAATAGTTGAAATATTTAAAAATTTAATTTCTTCCCTTAGGTAACTACCTATCCTATACCTATGGGCGCTTAACTAGCGCCCATCTTATATAATTATCAAAATGTTAAATTCCGAGTAATGCCTCATAGACTCTTTGTTACACGTGTAATGTAAAATATAGAAATAATTAAAACAAATATAAAATATATATTTTATTAAAGAAGATAAATTCTTAGCGTAACGGAACATGAACCCAGACCTCTTTTTAACCATACAAACGAAGCTTGAAGCCTGTCGTGGTGCAGGGTCACAAGCGTGTAGTGCAATAGGTTGTAGGTCGATTCCCACTAGAAAAAATATTTCATATTTTCAAATTAAATATTTTATTTATTTCTTAACTTCGTTTTGACAAAGCGTGAAGTTGAGTTCACTACTCAACACACAATGCAATGGAACACAACAAAGCTGGTTATCTAATAGAGTATCTGTAATTTATCCTATTATGTATGTACTTAGCTCTACGCTACAGCGTAAAGGAATACATCCCTATCGGGGTAGGCAGAGAGGACGGAGCGGTCCCTACCCTACAGTCCCGGGGTAGCTCTTTCACGTCCATCGTCATCAACCCCTTAATAGAAGTACTCCGGGGGGGCCTCGTGCATGGTGACACCCTTTCAGTATCGTAGATACTATGTTTTCAAAGGTCACATATTAATAACCGCATTGGAGGGGGTTCTCAGAAATACCATAATGTCACTCTATTCTCTGCTTTTAATTTTAGAGATATTGCGTGTGAAATTTAAAATAATTTATTTCATCAAATAAAAATCAAGTCCACAATGATCGCGCCAACAGTCAACAGTCCCTTACGGCTTTTAAGTAATAATATTTTTATACGCAATTTTAATATAAACATCGAATATTTGTTTTATTATTACGATGCGCTATCAAACATTAAACGTTTTATATATTTATTTATTGATAGTTTAATTTTTTTCAGACTTATGAATGCTTACACACGTATCTTTACTTAATAAGTAAAGAGAGGAAAAAAACCAAGATTATCGAACTACAAAGTAAATACAAAATTATATTTTTTAATTGAAAAATAACAGAGTAAAATAAACTTTTTTATAGCAAATAGTAGAAGTTCCATAGTGTGTATTTGAATCTATAAATTATGATCCTAAACTCAAGTACACGCAGTTTTTCAGCTTTAAGCTGTATCCCACACATGGCAAGGAAGGCAGAAGGAATTTGGGCACCTAGTGTTAAGACACGCTGTTCCATTCTACACTTTCCGCCGAATTTGATGTATTGGTTGTTGAGTGATGAAACTCAACGCCGGGCTTTGATTTGATAATATTGAATATTTTCTGTCTTCGAGTGAGGATCACTTGTCACGTTTACAGTCACACCTTTGCGCAACTGCGCCTCCAATATTAAATACCTATATAATATAAAATATTTAATAGCGTGAAATATTTTAAGCCTTTGATGATTTGCATTCTAGAAACATTCTAGTTTCGTTTGAAATTTGATATAATTTTGAACCCAAAACAATAAGTTAAACACAACCACTATACCATAACAAGCATTCCGTATCCATTACATTGAAACTTCAACATGAAAAAATAAAGTTAGATAAACCTATCTCGAGCGAGAGATCACGATTAATCCGCATTAAGACTCATATTGACGTCACTTTTAACATCTTTATCTTGCTCGTAAGCAGATATAGTCTAAGGATCAGTTGTATGGGATTTGCAGGAATTTGGTAAAAACAGAATATTTTCTTTACCTTTAATGAGTAATCAGCCACAGAAGAAAAATTAGCGTTACTGTAAATGTTTTTTACTGCTATTTTTTGAGTGCATGACGTGCATGCACTCAAATACCATTAGTGATAAATATATTATATAAAATATGAGATATTGACGCAGTTTAGTATTTGAGTTATATTTGTTTGCGCGTGAAGATTGTAAATTCAGATATCACATTTTTCACACATAGCTCCTATTATAGAGATAGTAGAAGTTAATCCCAAAAGTGATGATCTGTTAGAGGCCTTTCGTAACGAAGCGGCACAAATATGTTACTTCATAGTAACGTAATGTAAGGAGTTCATTTTCGACAAGTTTGGATTCAATCCCCACTCGAGGAAATAAAATATATAATATTTTTAATTTAAATATTTCATCTTCAATTAACTCAACAAGGTAAAGGGTTAAAAGGACGTTGAATTCCTCCACTTGTCCCCGTTACCCTTCCATGTGCGGAAAACAGCGTAAAGCTGAAAAAAAACGACCCACTGTTTTTTAAGAATAGTCCGTTTACTCAAACAATCTATTGAAATATATACTATTAATATTACTATAAATACTGAGCAGATTATTTCAACAGGAACAACTCGGAGATGACCTCAACTTAATATACTCCGTAATCGTGTGGTCTGACAGCTAAATAGCTAATATATGATTATCTGAATTGGTAGAATCTAAATTAACGCTTACACATAATAATAATAATAGATAATAATAAAACCACAATGAAGAGAGTATAAATTACTAAATTTTAAAAACGTATAAAAATTTGAACGAAGCAGTATTTGAACCCGCGCCTCTTGGAATCCGTCCAAGCGCTCTGACCACTAAGCCATTCGTTCTCACCAAGCTCCGTCGAAATTTATGTTTTTAAAATTTAGTATTTTTCTTTCATAAGTGTGGAATAACACTTTAAAAATAGTAAAAATAGAGTATAAATTATTTGAAATAAAATAAATGATCACTGTGTTACATAAGGGTTCTTTTTATAAGGGAACGAAATCAACCAAAAAAGTAACAAAATTAAAAAGTTAATGAAAAAAAAATCATAATAATCGTTTAAAAATACTACTCAAAGAAATAGTACAGTAATGTTGCTTAATCATACTACTGTCTAAATCGTACGCCGCTTTATTTTTTTACTACTCCGCGTTATTTTTTTTAACTTCACGTTTTAGTTTGCGTAATAAAGTAGGCAGAAAGGCTGGATCTCTTTTTGTTCGTTCTCCACTTGCCACTATATTTCCAAATGTTGCATGTTGAATAGCGGAACCTAATGTCTCGTTTTTACTTTGCTAAGCAAGTAAGGAACTTTTCAAGTCTGATAAATAAGATTTCTACTTATAATAGAAGTAGTAGGCATTAAAACGCTCGTTGATAATACTTTAAAATTTTTCGACGCTCATCGTTTTATGCAATCAGATCATAGACTATAGCAAGATATAAAAGTTCCATGCGCAAGAATATAATCCCCTTATAAAATCCTTTACTTAGCTTCATATTGTATAATTATATCATACAATATATTTTAATATGAATCATAAAGCTTATAACATAATATTAAATTATTTAATTTGCGACTTTATGGTTTAGTAGGAGAGACATTTTTTTCACATTTTACTAACAAAGATTTTTTATACTTTTATTTTAAATTATCTTATAAAACTATTTCATTACATACCTATTTGCGAAATTTGAGTATTATAAGTTACTAGACTGCCTTGTTACTAGAGCAAGGAAATGAAAATAATAAACATATTATTTCCTCTAGTAATGAGATAAAGTACGGCGTTGAGTTCCGTAGCACGCAGTGTCCCTAAAATTAGGCAGAAAATTGGAAACAGAAGTATCTTGATAGTAACAGTGTATCTTAATACTACGTTATGAAATTAGGAAAATTAAATATTTAATATGTTCATTTGTGACCTGTCGTGGTGCAGCGGCACTATCGTGTGACTGTAACCGACAAGTTGTGGGTTCAATTTCACAGCGATATCCATACAAGTACCGTACAAGAACTCATAAATAGGAATTAAATCGAAATTATGGAAGTTTCAAACTCCAAAGCTGTGATTCATTTAACTTTTCTTTACGCGGTGCGTTGTGCGAAATGTTACATTGTAGACGAAAAAGAGCTTTCTTCCAATTTGAAAAACTTTTTCTTAAATTTACATTTCAATGTGCTTATTGTAATTTATCGTTGAATTGTAAAAAATCTGCAGGATATTTGTTGATATGGATAATACAATCATATTGATATTTCTTATTTATTAACTGAGGTCATAACGAACATGACAGGTTGTGGGTACGATTCCTACTAGAAAAAATTAAATATTGAATATTTTCATTTCTTCATTCTGGTAACGAGGCAAAGTGCGTTGGTCAGTCCCACCACTCGCAATATCCTTAAAAAAATTGGCAGAAAGTGGGGAACTGAGGCAACTGAGGCTTAATGGAAACGAAGAGAGAACAAGGGAGGAGGAAACATCAACATGGATGTCCTCTCTGCCTTATCTGCTTTATGCGAGATACAACGTGAATTTAAAAAATACGATATGGGACAATGCTTTTGTAGATCGAGAAGTATTCATGACGATGAACGAGAACGTGTAACAGTATTTATTTTTGTAACAACTATTCAACCTTATAGCGATATGACTATTGATTAGATTGGAGAATGGAGCCGTACTCCACAAGAAGTAATATTTTACATTATATAAGTAGCTATTTCGTTTACATATGTTCTAAAAACTTAAATATTGTCTGTTTTTTTTTTTAAATACGTAGGAATTTTGGGAAATTTTCTCTTAGTGCTATCCCATACTCCTCCAATAACTTGTATACCAAGTTTCAGCGTTCTACTCCGCGTGGTTCTTGCAGAGCGTTCTTATCTACTGCGAAGAAAGCTTTGGTAAAATATGGCGTGCGTTCCACCTTAACAAAGACGATGTCTCCACAATTCAGCGGAAAGATTGAAATGTGACGGTTTTAAATAAAACAGAATATCTTAACACTAAGTTCAAATTCAAATTCAAAAAAGTTTATTAAAATACAATAAGTGTGAAGTAAAAACAATTTAGGAAACTTAATAAAAAACAAGACAAATACAAAAATAATAAAAATATAAAATAAAAAAAAAATATCATCAAAACGGTAAAAGGAGTGAGGCTCAGCGAATACTGTGAGACCTATTCGCCTACAGCGCTGTTTTTCAGCCTCAGCCTAGCTTCCATAAAACAGAATATCTTAACACTAAGTTCAAATTCACATTCAAAAAAGTTTATTAAAATACAATAAGTGTGAAGTAAAAACAATTTAAGAAACTTAATTAAAAACAAGACAAATACAAAAATAATAAAAATATTAAATAAAAAAAATCATCAAAACGGTATAAAGAGTGAGGCTCAGCGAATACTGTGTGAACTCTTCGCCTACAGCGCTGTTTTTTTTTTTTTTATGGAAAAACACGGCAAACGAGCGTACGGGTCACCTGATGGTAAGTGATCACCGCCGCCCACGGCCCCATGTAGCACCAGAGGAGCTACAGGAGCGTTGCCGGTCTGTAAGGTGGATGGCCACCGGGGCCCGGCATTACCCAATGCGAAACGCAGTGACCGAGGTCACTACTTAACGCCGGTTTTAAATGACGGGGGTGGTAACAATCCGGTCGAGTCTGCCCATGCGTGTTGCCATTGTTGACAACGTGACTCTTCCACTCGTACTTTAGTCGCCTCTTACGACACCATCAGTAGCAGGGTGATCCTATTCTAAGCCGGAATCACACGGCGAAAGCCACAGCCACATCCACATCCTAACATCAGCCACATCCTAACTTCTATGTTTAATCGAACGTTTATTATTACAGGGTAAGTGATAATGTACCTACTAAAGATATAAGACGATATAAGATATTTTATAAATAGTCATAACTTAAAATTTAAAGAATAAACAGATAGGGAATACGTATATTAACTAATAATTGACATTCTAAGGGGAGAAAGTAGCTAAAGAGTGGACATTGTATATTTATATAGTGATTGTTGATTTTGTCAAAACAATACTAATTATAACAAATACTAGTAAAATGA
>DWMZ01003712.1:0-12427 GCA_018249855.1 Eueides tales michaeli | reverse complement strand
TGATAAGCTCTGTTTTTGGTTTTGATTTTACTATACTATAAGATTATATTTTTTTTGGTATAAACTTAACTATGCTACAGATACTTAGCGGCTAAAGTGGACTGATTTAAAGCAAGACCATATAAAACTATACGTTATATTTTTACTAAGCTTTTTATTTGTCTAATTTAGATTTATAATATTTAATACTATTCACGATGTCTTGTGCGTATATATGCATTATTCGAACGTTACTGAACAGATATGCATCATTTTATTGTTCAAGCTTCCGCCTCACATATATCTTCAATACATACATGTCTTTAAAATTGTTTTGTTCGACTCGATCATAGTCAAGTTACCATATTGTACCGTTTTTCCTCATTAGATGTAGTTCCAGTTCTTAGTTAGGCATTAGTCATTTGTTTATACCGTTCTTTTGACTGCGAGTGGTTCGTCACACACGAAACGCGAATTAACGTATCTTAATAACAATTAATTGTGTTCTAGTTGAAATAAATTTACTTGAACTATATGAAAAAAAAAACTATAATAAAATGATTGTAAAAGATGTAATTTGAAAGGTTTTTATGTTTTGGTATCACCAGCACGATGAGTAAATTTGAGCTTAGACCCTAGTTTAATTAGTTTAATAAGACAGGATATATTGTTAAACCATACCGTGCTACTAATAAATTGTAACTATAATCTAAGATCTCTTAATTGTAGAGAATTGTAGAGAATTGTAGAGAATTGTAGAGAATTGTAGAGAATTGTAGAGAACTGTAGAGAATTAAGAGAGGCAAATCTCTTTCTTAATTTGCGAGTATTTACTATAGTTTAAAATTTAGAAGGAAAATAAAGATATTCATTATGTACATATTCATGTATTTCGTATATATAGTGAATTGACAAAAATTAAATACAATAGTGGCTAGGACCAACAATCGCTAATCGATTATTGCTCCTTGTATTGTAATTGGTAACCATTGATATGCGCAATTTTGTAAAGCACTCTATGGATTAAACAAGAAAATTATGTACGACATAAATATTGTCTTCTCGCCAGTGGAAGTTTATCTCTAAAGAGTACGTGAAACTTTGCGTTATGACCACAGACTGGGTAAGTGATATCTAAACAAACACACCGCTTATAAATATTTATTATACACACGAGCAACCGCAGCTTAGTCATGGCGGTACAACTTGGTAGACTTAATTAACGATGATACGTATACGTTAAAACATATTTTTACTTCTGTGATAAAAATACAAATAAATACGTTTTAAATAATAAAACAAACGGGTGGTCTCAGTCAAGCAGTCAGACGAGTTCAAAAGGCAAGAGTAACGGAATAGTGGACGCCACTTGCTTTCCATTAAATTGGATCTAATTAATCATATACGATACCCCAAATTCACTTTGTAAATCTTAAGCGAAAACTTTCGAAAAGTTCCTCTTCAATACTTACTTGGATCAAAACTGTTGGTTCACTCACACACAAACAAGATATACACACGCAGTATGTCACTTTGATAGCTGAGTGTTTTTTAAGTGAATTGGAAATTAATTAAAGTTTTGATAATAATAGTTAAAACGGCGACGTACGCTCACAATGCGGTACCGTGTCTGACTGATGACGTGAAACAAGCATGTTGGAGTCGCCGCGCCGGTCGCCTTCCCCTCTGGACTGTAAAACGTCTTTGGAATACCACATCCTGCTCACAATACTAACCCTTATATCAATAAAAATAAAGGTCATAATAGAATATGTCAATATTAAGTTATTCTTATCTGGTTTCGGTCTACATACAAATTGTGTATGCCACGGCCGTTTACACATTTCTTTTAAGCAGAGAGAAAAGTCGAAAGGATATCGCGACTTCATACTTATAGTTGTCTGCAATGTAATTGTGATTGCTTCTGGATGCGAAGTGAAACGGTAAATCAGTTTAGCTAAGGTTTTGATACGCTCTGTTATAATCTAATCGGATTACATTTTAATATAATAAAATTACATATTTTGTTTATTTTTATAATTTTTATAACAATGCATCCATAATTATCAAATGATAAGCTTTAGGTATAAGTTGCATACCACGATAAAAAAATTATACATATTTTAATATACATAAAGCAAATGAGAGAAAAAAACTCATAATGAAATAAATTTAAATTTCTCCAATAAAAATATTTTTATTTGACATACATACTATATAGAGGGGGGCAGATAAAAAATAACCGGCCAAATTTGAATCATTTCAAGGATTGTAAGGTCAACGGGAAACTCACCGTAATCCTTCGTCCGGTACGCTCATGTAACAGGACATTTATCTATCATTTATTTATAAAATACAAACAGGTAATTTAGGTATGAATTCTAAAATTGAATTACGACAATTTTAAAAAGAGCTAACAAGCTCTTTTCTACTTTATATAATGTAGATCTCTTTTAGAGTAGACCTATTTTTAATTTTAGGACTATTTTAAATATTAAATAATGTTTTAATTAAACTATAGTGGGTAATTATGAGATTTTTATTCACCATACTTGTAAATGTAGTACGTTCGATGGCTATAATTCATAGCTATTTAATTGTATTACAATTCAATTCAATTCAAATTCAAATATTTTTATTCAAAATAAGAAGTACAAACTTCGTTTTTTGAACGTCAAAAAATTTACCACCAGTCCACCAAGAACAGGACCAAGAATAGACCCCTGTGGGACCCCCGTACTGATTAATGATCCTGGAGATTTCCTACCATTCACATCAACCCTCTAAACACTATTAGTTAAATAAGAACTGAGAAGATCGAGTGCACGTCCTCTTACGCCGCAATGGTGCAGTTTCGTGACCAATGTTGAGTGCTGCACGCAATCGCGTCTTGCTGCACGTCTTGGACAAGTCACAGAACATGCTAAGAGAGAGCTGCGATCCTTCCCATGCCTCATAACTACTCTTTAAGAGAGCTATACCAGCATCGATAGTAGAGCGACCCTTAGTAAAACCATACTGTTTATTACGCATGAGTTTATGATAATTAAATTGTAATAATATTTGTATAAAAATATTTTTTTCAAAAATTTTACTAAATAAAGGTAGAACCGATACAGGTCAATAATTTGTAAAGATCTGATGTACTACCCGATTTAAATATAGGTATGATTTTACTAAATTTCATTAGGTCAGTAAAACACACCATACTCTATACAATTATTAAATATATCAGCAGGATGAGGAGCAACAGCAAAGATATATCACATAAGTGATCGCGTCAGAAGGTTTTTTTTCCAGCTTCACGCTGTACCTTGGGAAACTAGTGTTAAGACGGGAAAATAAACGTTCGCCAAATTTGGATCATTGCGATTTGCAAGATATGAAAATATCTTGCACTCGCTTCATCGAGTGGGGATCGAACCCACAACCTGTCGCACGATTGTGCCCCTGCGCTACGACAGGCCTCATAAGAAATATTGTAAACTGTTCGTAGTACACTCCTGTAGTTTAGTTTTCTACATACATTGTGACCTAATTATTACACGAACAAACACATAATTGTCTAATTCATAGAGGCAGCCCATTGCAAAAGATATTTTTTTAGAAAGTTGTAAAAAGGTATACGACGCTTGATTAAACATCGTTATCCATTCAATTATAAAGAGTTCACACCCAACACCCAACTGACCTTACCTTAAAATGGCGTGACTTCGCTAAAATTAGGCGACCCTGTTAACATTCTGTGAAAATCACGCGTTGAGACTTTGGACAGGGTTGATGACACGTCGACAACAAGTCCTTATACTTTTTTTCGAATATTTTTGAATGGTGGTATATGGAATGTCTAACTAAAGATTTCTTACTGTATATAATAAAGAAGTTTATATATATATATATATATATATATATATATATATATATATATATATATATATATATATATATATATATATATATATATATATACATATACAAATTAGTATTTTTACAAACTGTGCTTTAATTTAAATAACAATGTAATTGACAAGACACTTTTATTAAATCATCAGCTCAATTAATTATTTACCCTTTTCTTAAAAAACTTGAGTTTGAAACATGATACAATGTACAATCTGAAAAGAAATATACTAAGCTTTTTTTCGAGCTTTCCGACTTTTGGGCATACATAGTATGCAAATATTATACTGTTGTAGGTTCTAAAATTGGAGGATAAGGAAGTAAAGAGCTCATTTTTATGTTGTCCGTAACTAAACGACTTGTTTATTTTCTTCGAAATGGAATATAACACTAAGTTCCCAAGTTCTCTATCCTGCTATATCTGAGATACAAAATGAAGAAAAAAAATATATATGACTATTGACTTCCATCCATATATATAAGTATACTATACATTCTTATCGTATCCTGAACATAACAACCTGGTCCTCGCATTAAGTAAATCCGTTCTCAATTTAGATACCTTTACCATTATTATCGAAATTGCGTGATAAGTGGCGAAGCTCAACTCCGCGCTTCCCCTTTTTACTCGGTAAGAAAATAAAAATCACCGTCGTAACAATCGTTTCTTTTACAACCCCTGCGCTGCGATGGCGTCACACCTATTATGGGATGTTACAAAAGACGTGTATTGAATTTATAATTTCAAAATAGCTACTAAATCAATCTAATATTTAAAATATTTTTTCTCTATTTACTGACAGCATTAAAACAAAAAAATATATTAGTAAGTACATATAAAATGATACAAAATAAAATGAGAAGTCCTTGACCAATTTTCGTAAAATATGTAGAGCGATCGTCGACAAATATTTTAATAGCATTAATATTATAAAACATAATTCACACAATAGTTAAGTTAATTCGTAAATATAAAGTTCACAAAAATCAACGTTTCAGATTGCATTTCAATTAAATGAAAACTCCAACCAATCGTCTCTAAAAATAGAACAAAGTAATTAACGAACTCACACCCCACCAGACAGACCTCTTCTCATATCCCGAAAATGTTTAATCATTTACTTTAACGTAAAAAAAATATTTAAAAATTGCGTAATTATTTTAAAAACAAAACTATCCACAAAATAAATATTTCAAAATTATTTTATTATTTAAAAAAAACCGTCATCCCTAGTGATAATGAGGCGTGCAAGCACACCGCGCACATGGGCCTCTGGGGCAAATAGTTTTCTACGTGAACGAACGCACATTACGCTCACTCGTCTGAAATATCACTAGGGTGACGTTTGTTTGTAATGTAAACAAAGTAACATTTTGTTCTATTGACTTAGTTTTGCTTGGAAGTCATTTGTTTGTTGTTGTGGTTGATTTATTTATATATGTTGATACAATTTAATACAGTAAGTTTTTTACAAAAAAATAATTAGACATTTATAATAATAATATGTATATAAATGGCAATAATAGAGATGCTTTTATAAAAAATGCCTTATTGTGGACGACGATTTAAAATTAGAATGTTGTAAGATTTCCAAAATGATCAGGAAATGGGCACGTGTAAATCTATTTTATAAACTTACTGAATAATTAAGTAAGACAAAAAAAACATGTTTCTTTTACATACCACAACATTTTTCGTTAAAAACAATAGAATGAACTCAGTAGTTTGGAGCTAAACTTTAGTAAGATAATTCGAATTTTTGTAGACAAATATCAGATATATATATATATATATATATATATATATATATATATATATATATATATATATATATATATATATATATATATATATATATATATATATATATATATATATATATATATATATATATATATATATTCCATATCTATATCGTCGGCTTAAAGTAGAGGCTTAAAAACACACACAAAATTGGTCTTAATTTATTACGTTTAATACAGAATACGAATATACTCAAATATAGTACTACCTACTTAAAATCATTTTTCTTCTGATCAATAACACAATAGTCTATTAGCAATGAAACTAATATCATTATTATATTTTACAGAGTAATTAATCTCTGTGCATACCTTGTAAAGTGCAAGAATATAAAAAAAAATCATTTTCTGGTCACCCTATAGTATCCAATTTGGCTCTGGGAGGTCTTGTATACATAATCGCATCGAAATATAATTAGAAAAATAAAACTCCTATAGAGTTACGTAAAAATGTTTTTATTGCAACACTTTAAGGTTTCTCTTGCATGTTTTATGTACAAATGCTGTAATAACAAAACATCGCAAGAAATTCAATAATTATTTTACATTAGAGTTGATACCTATATATAAGAATAAAAATGAAGAAATGCTTATATGCCCGTAATTTAAACTTTTTTTTTCAACATTACGCTGAACCCCGCAGATTGCAAGGCAGAGTATTAAGCTGGGCAGCTAGTATTAAGGCACTCTGTTGTGTTTCCCACTTTCCGCCGAATTTGGGGCTTTACCTTAACTATATCTTATATAATAAATATAAAATCTATTAAAGCTATTTAATATTTAAATTATAACAACATTCCATTTTTTGACCTCTCATTTATCTAGATTCACAAATTAGATTATGGATTCCGGTTTAACCTAGTAAAAATATTACTTCCTTTGCTTTACCCTGTATGCTATGGGAGATTTAATGTAAGAAACAAATAAATACGATATAATTATTTGCTTAAATTCACGAAATTATATTAAAACTGTTACAAAATAAAAAGAAAGGTCTATTTAAGAAACAAAAATTAGGCCACACGTTCTCAAAAACCTTAACGACGTATGGTCAAAGCTCTCTGACGGAATCCAAGAGGCGCGAGTTCAAATCCTGCTACGTTACATTTTTTTACTTTTACTAGGTATATATATATATATATATATATATATATATATATATATATATATATATATATATATATATATATATATATATATATATATATATATATATATCTTTCTTAAGTGTAGATAAACACTTTGAAAAAAAAAATGGTTTTCGTTAATAAGAAAAAAAGTTATTTTATGTTTCTTGAATACCTACTTCTTTCTATGTAAATAATCACTAAGCAATTAAAGCAATCTTATACATAATATGTGATTAGCAAACGTTTTACATGAACATTGTGTAAATAGATAAGAGCAAGCATATGTTGTAGAGCAAGATCGAATTAGGGTATTTATTATAACAAGATTTTAAGACATTTTTAATATAAATCAAGTAAAAAAATATAGACAGTGTATATATGATATGGAATTTCCACGCTTGATTATAATTTTACTGCTCTTTGCTTTTTTTTTGCAATTCAATATTCTTACTGCCATTACAATCTTTTAAATGAAATTAATTAATTACTCAATAATCAAATTCCTTTTTTAATAAAACAAGGATTTATGTTATTTTAAACTTAGATATTTAGTATCTTTATTGTGATTATTATTATTAGCTCCGCGGTGTAATCTCCCCCACATGGCAGGGTAGACAGAGGGAACTTGGGAACCTAGTGTTAAGACACTCCGTTCCACTTCCAGTCCACACTTTCCGCCATATTTAAAGCATTGCGTTTTGAGTTGCGGAACTCAACGTCGCGTTTTGCCTTGTTACTATTGTTTATTGTGATTTATGTACATATATTTTTTACTAATTTGTACCATTGTTATAAATATAGTTTGCGATGTTCTACTTTGAACGTAGGCTTAAATTTATATGTCAAACTTTCCATAGGCTAAAATTTATTTTAAGATTTTGACCACCCAGTCACGGCCCCGTGTAACACCCGAGGACCTAAAGATGCGTTGCCGGCCTTTAAGTTGGAGACAGACGCGCTTTTTTGACGGTACCCATGTCGTTTCGACCTGGAAATACTGCAATGCTGTAGGCCATTCCACAGATGTGTGGCGCATGTGGGGGTTGAATTAAACCAGGTACTTTCACCCCATAAGGAGACAATTCCAAGGGTCACCTCAACAGGAGACAAGTTTATTTCGGCACTCGAAGATTTCCCGAGAAAGACTTTTTGGGCCGGAACATGCACTATATCTGGATACTAATGCATGTTAGAGTCCTCTAACATATCATTGATATGCAGAGGGCTCTTCTACGAGCCTGGGATTATACCGACTGAGTAAGAGTATCAGTTCAAGAGCACATGAACAAAATAATAAATGGGAAATTCCTTACGGCCGGCTGGAATTGAGGACGTCCAAAGAAGATAGAGCTCATCTAATAGCTTTTTAACTGAATTTGTTCAAGTTTGAGAACATCCATAGCCCAGAGATCGGATTTCTCTTTCGCCGTATGGACCAAGAGTTCATTTTCTGTGCGTAGGCGCGTCGCGTCTTCGAATCCTTAGTGACCAGTGCCTAGATATGATATGCCTCACGTTTGCGAAAAGCGGCAAGTTTGCCAGACGTATTAATATATTATTTTTTTCTTTATGTCAGACTTTCAGTCCATATAATTTTTATTAGTACAATGCTTAATATATGTTAGTACACAGTTTATTTATTTATACGTACATTATTCTAATGCCTCCAAAGGGGTCTTTGAGCTGAGGAGAGTGTTAGTGATGCCAGTAAATCTACTTATTATGAAAGCAGCAAAGCAAGCATTGCATAAAAATCAACTTTTCCTGCCTCTGCAAGCATTGCCGAACACTGCAATGCCGAGGCTTCCTTAGCACCGGCCTCAGCACATTTTTGTACAGAATACGCAGGGTATTATAGCTACGCCGCGTAAAGATAGACCACAGGCTGCATGTATAAAAAGATTGGCAGTAGGCTTGAAACAAAGCTGACTTTACTTGCGTTGTACAAAGCGCAAATCTGCGAGCCAACATGTTTCCTCGCTGTAACAACGCCCTACGGTCCAGTTCTATATCACCATCATCGACATTCGGTTACTATGCCACCGAGGTATTTGTACTCAGTTACCTGCCTTAGACAAACACTATTTATTTGAAATGTTGACTTATAGCAAGTGGTTTTGACGTTTCCCATATACAAGAAAAAAAGAACTATTTTATCTGAGTCCATTTATGTACCTCTGCCCAATCGTCACAAAATTTTAATATTTTTTTAAGCCCGCCAACTGAGGGATAACAAAACCATATCATCTGCATAGCTTATGTTGTTCATGGAAATGCCATCGGCTGGACATTATTCCAGCTCTGTTAAGTCTATCAATATCTGTTTATCAAAATGTCCATGAGCCAATCCTTTTCTCCACTACCACTCCTTCGTCCTAATCCACACGGAGCCGGCATGGGATTCAAAATTTTTGTAACCGGGGTATTAATAGTACGTTGTGTCGTCTTTTATTTCTATATTTTTTTTTTGCTTATTTTTTATGGATTTATTGGACTGAACAATTGTAACCTTACAGTTGCATCGCTGCTGTATAATTATTTCGATTATAATTAGCTTGTTTTTTTCGCATAGACATTTATTTTAAAATATTTCTAAAATAATTATTTCCTTAGCATCGTTGTGATTTAAAGCAACAGTAAAGAAACATACATAAATTCAAGAAATATAACGTAAGAGAAAATAATATAAGTGAGAAGTGTTATACAGTGTTTCTCATGCTCTTTACGCTGTATTCCAAAGATATATTGGTCTCAACCAAAGTATTTATTTCATACTTTAGTTACCATAAACCTCTTGTATCATTTATAATAAATATAAGCTCTAAGTCTAAATAAATCTATGTAATGTATGAGAATAAAATGTAAAATAGTAATCGAACATTGTGCCACTATGATTATTATTAAAACCTACAATTATCCTCTTCCCGAAATATAACATTCGTTATTATATTGAAGCCAAAATTTATCTCTTCCACGTGTGAATTGGACATGTGTTTTTATATATAATTTTAGTGGAATTTAAAAAAAATAAAAAAAAACATTTCATAATGAAAAAAACAATAAACAATTTAAGTATGTTCTAATGATTTTCTTGTGATAGATTTGTAAATCCGTTCATTTTTTTATTTATTATTATAATCTTCATTAAAAGTTTTTAGCCTCCTTTGATTTAGAGCCATAGTTATATTTTAGTTATAATTAAATTAGTAAATTTATATCTTAATTATTATATCGATATGATTGACAAATATAAAAATAATATAAAAATTGTTATTTTAATATACTTAACTGCGTATTTTAGGTGTCGTTTATAACTTATATTTATTACACGTATAAAACAAAACGTGCTGAAACAATAAATAATAACGCTCAGTCACGATATATGACATTTAGCAATCGTTAATCTGTGCTATGTAGTGGCTACATCCAAGTTTGCTGTAGCTACATTGATCGCTGATATAAAACTTCTTTATACCTTGTCGAATAAACAAATATATTATAATAATCTGCATTTTTGCTCAACACGCCTATATAGAAACTATATATTTTTTTCTTTGCTTTACTTTTGCTAGTAGATGTGCATATAGTGTTAAGATAACGGATGAGGAGAGACTGTGACTGAGACTGTAATAGCTTATTTTTCAATAAATAAAATCCAACGAATACAAGTTTCATGCATTAAAAAATCAAATGTTTAACTAACTGGTCTGATATATTATATAACACTTAATATTGCATATCGTAATTCATAAGAATCTTTTATTTAAAAAATTAGTCATATCAAATGCTACAACTGCCACGTTGCGACTGTAAACTAGTTATAACCTAATTCCAACTAAAATAAAATTACATTATTTAGAAAGAGGTGTAAAATGTTATTTAACAAACAAAGGTAAATCTACAATATCTGAAAGATTATATATTTGCTTGCATTACACATTTGTTATCAAACGTTGGCTTTATAAAGAGAGAGATCCTTCTGCGCTAACCGTGTTAACAAGCTAAGGCAAATTAATAGTTTTACTGCAACGTTAGTTAGTATCGAAGCTTTTGGTATAACGAAATATTGATGAATGAGCGATAAGATAAGCTGAATTTGATATTATAGAGCAGTATTGATTAATTACAAGGATATAAGGGTTTATAGTTTGTGTACGCGAGGTCATTTTTCCAGTGAGTTGCGCGTGCGCAGTTGTGTGTGTGAAGCGGCAACATGCGGTCGCTCTGCTTCATCGCGTACGCCATTTTGCTTACAGGTGTGTGTTGTTTTTAATTATATAGTGTTAGTGAGTGTTTTGGTACTAAACAAAATTTATCATATAATACTTTTCTTAAATAGTTCATAACAATGAACAAAAGAAAACGAATTAAGAAAATGTTTTTACAGTATCTTTTTAATATTGTTAAATTTTCTTTATAACATGTTTTTCCCTTGTTCGCTATTTACGTTAATCTTAAGGTTAAGGTTTTAGCCTTCAACTACGTAATCAGTGTGTAACCTTTTGAATTACGGTTTCATTTTTTATTTGTAAAAGCCTTTTCTCTTTGCTTCCACCGGTAACACAAGTTCGTGTTTTGAATAATTATCTTCGTTGTTCTCTGCCCTTGAATCCAAACTACTGGATTATGTATCTTTTGCATTAGCAAATAATTTTCAACATAAAAATATATTTTAATAAATTATAAGGAAAAAAATAAGTCTAATTAATATACACACATACACATTAAGTAACTAATTTTAGTTTAGAGCATTTATGAAACATCAGTGATCATTAATGAAAATAGAAGTGGGGATAGAAATATAATGTCTTAATACTAGTTCCTAAGTTCCCTCTGCCTGCCCTGCCATGTGCGGGATACAGCTTGACGCTGAAAAAAAAACTTCCAAAGTATACTTTAAATAACAATACTAAAAGCATGATACGTTTTTTCTATAATTCTTAAGAAATATATGTAAAAATCCAAAACAATATGAGATAAAACCACTTAAGAGATCAAGTAATCGTACCAGGACATGATAGATATCAATCATCACGGAGATAACTAGCTACCAATATTTTGCACGCACATTTTATATTGGCCTGATACTTTGATGTTTTAAAATATTCAGGAATTGACTGACGCATTATAACTGTTTTTTTTGTCATCGCATATTTCTTACGTCGAGCTACCTTTCTGGTAGCCACAGAAAATCCTATTCTAATAACTAATAATACTCTATTCGCACGGATTCCGACGCTGCTCTTCTTATCTTGCTTTTAGAGGTAATTTGTAAAACATAATTTGGTAATAAAATATATTATTATTATTATTATAACTTAACTAAAACTGACGACTATTGCACAATGTAAGGAAAAATCTATTACACAATAATCTTCATCGTCATGTTAACACATTTGATAGTTGATTGATTTATGGAGACGTGATGATTGTGGCTTCAATTCTCACCCAGGATAACGGTTATATATAGTGTTATATATTTATATACATATATATATAAATACATATATATATATATATATATATATATATATATATATATATATATATATATATATATATATATATATATATATATATATATATATATATATATATATATATATATATATATA
>DWMZ01003711.1:0-12428 GCA_018249855.1 Eueides tales michaeli | reverse complement strand
ATCCGGTCGAGTCTGCCCATGCGTGTTGTCATTGCTGACAACGTGACTCTCCCACACGTACTTTAGTCGCCTCTTACGACACCATCAGTACCAGGGTGATCCTATTCTAAGCCGGGATCACACGGCGGGATTGATTTTAAACAAGCTTATTCGAAGAACTTTTTCGTAACGTAACATTTTCTTTAGAATTATAATAATTTTCAAATCGCAAAAACTTGAGAAATAATGAAATTTGGATATATAGTAATATTAATAATATTCGCAATAAATTAAAGATCTCACCATATTGAATCGTCTACATACGACGCATGAACAACATTTTTTTCTTTATATTACAATCATACCATAAAATACACAGATTTTATATGATTCTAATAACGTAACAAATACTTTAGTTATATCTTATTTTATAATTATTTTAGTTCACTATTTATTGCAATATGTTATTACTATAGAGTATATTACATAGGTAATGGCTGTATTATTTACCGTGTTTATGAAATTAGAAAATAAAAAGAAGTAAATGGCGCGAGTATCATTTGAAGAGAGTTTAAAAATGCGTTGACATGTGCTCAGTTTCACACAATATTATATTATATAGTAAACTTAAGAATTTGTTTTAATTTTTAAAAAAATACATTGCATTGTAGTCAAAGTAAGCCATATATATATAATCATTCAATGTGAATTTGAAAATAATAAAAACCACTTCCAACAAGTTCTGTTTGGAAATTATTGTATATCATAAAAAAAAGTGAATTTAGTAATTCCTAGAGAAAAAAATATTAAACAAAGAAAAGCGTCACGTGGAGTTCAGTCACTCCACACGCATAACCTTAAATTCAGCAAAAAGTGAGAAACGGAAGTGCCTTAACACTTGACTCAATTTTTTACTCTCTCCTACCCTGCCATGTGAGGCTACAGCATGGATCTGAAAAAAAGACACATTAACTTATAATAAAATAAAAAACACTTCTTAAAACAATTACGATGTTGAAACTGATATCAATAAAAGAAATGGTTTTGTAGACTAACATAGTATGTATAATGTTGTCACGTGAAACTGGTAAATACTTGGGTGGCTCTGAAAAGAGCCATTTTTTAAGACGTTCCCATCAATGTGAAACAAAGATCAAATAGTTCTGACAAGAACCAAGTTTACGACACTTTTGTCTTCTGAAACAGAAATTAGCTCTAAAAAGAACTGTTTATATGTAGCTTATTTTTTGACAGCGTTCTTGTATTTTTCTGTCTGCAACTATCTTCTGTATCTTGCTTCAGTAAACGAAAAAAAATAAGTTTCCATTTTATTTATTTGACAATAATAGCTCTAAAAAAAGCCGTTATGTACGTTATTTTTAGGAGAAACTAAGATCAGCCCTGAAAAGAGCCGTTTGATAAGTTCTTGGCCGTGAGAAACGAAGACTGTCCCCAAAATATTTACTTTGAGATTTTAAAGAAGTATGGTGCTAGTAAACATAGTTTAACTCTATTACATTATAGTATGTAGGTAGAAGAAAAGAAAACGTAATTATTTCCAAGCATTTTTTTATCTATCATTGGCGTTATTGTCAAATAAAATCACTACTAACACAAACACACACTGTAACTTTCTAAAATGGCTCACACATATCGGCACTTAAACTCCTCACTCACTACATTTTATTTATCAAATAGATAGCTAGAGCTTTAATAAATGGTATTCGTAACTTCAGCAATATTCAGGTCTGGTCTCTTCACGTGAACGATTTAAAAGAGAAAATATAATTAACTTTCACGTTAAGTAAGTAATTTAAATAAGTAATTAATATGATTTATGATTGTAATAAATGCTACTTAAATCATCACAACAGTTTCGGACTTTCAGTTTTTTGTCTCTTCTTCAAATCGTATAATTAATCGCCTGGTACGCATACATTTTAATTTTGTAGTTACAATAGCAGTAGACAGTAGGAAAAGCAGCGGTAATTATTAACAGCTGCAGCAATAGCAGTATTAGCAGCAGTACCCCTTCGTAAGTAGCAGCAATATACCTTTAAGTAGTGGTAATATTAGTAACTTTCTGTAGGTGGTCTCTGCTATTTTATTCTACTGGAACTTCTATTCGATGTCCAATGGAAGTCATGTAAATATATTGATCAAAACAAAAAAACTAATGGCACTAACACACACTAATGTTTTAAATGCACTAAACACGTTTTATAATCTCTATTTCTTTTTCTTTTTTTCTTCAGTTTTCTTGAGTTGTCATTTTGTTTGTAGTTGTCAAAATTGAGCCACTAAATACACAAATAAATTGAAAATTCTAATAAACTGTTCCATTCCCTTGTAGATCGAATTAAAATAAGTTTCCACATCATACTTTTAATAAATTGAATCACCATAATTAACAATCCATCTCTGATATTGGTTATTTCGACAAATCCGCTCATTAGTAATCTTCAGCACCAGGTTCGAATATTCCGTTTTTGTCGTCCTTTTAAATCTATAACTGCGCGCTGTTGTTCATATATTTGAAGGTAGTCAGTGTAATAATAAAAGTAGTAGCAGTGTTGAAAATACTGTTATTGTAACAATGCGGCAACAGCAATAAGTATTAGCATTAGTTGAAAGCAGCATCGGCAATCCCCATATTATTCGTTTAACGTAGCATAATGTTAATACTAGCATTAGTGGCAAATAGCAGCAGTTAGCAGCAGCAGTTTTAGCAATAGCAATTTTGTTTTATAGTAGGCTGTAAATTAATTGGTAAGGTAATAATTTCAATAAGTAATATGTTAAGGAAACGTCATAGTACAATGAAGCAATCAAGAATTCAAAAATAATTATTGTAGAAAAAACTAATTCCACCAGCAGAGTTAGCTTGCACTACACAAACACTTACCTTCATGGTATTTTCTGCTACTAGTCACTTTTTATTACTTCTACAAATCTTCTTAGTTACTAACTCTTCTTCTCTTTTCTTTGTTTTCTTCCTAATTCGTTTTCGTAAATCTATTATTTGTCGATACTTTTGACGGACCGAAAACGAATAATAAATGTTTACGTTGTTGACAATTGAAAACTGTCGCGGAATAACATTTCTTAAATGAAATCATTACTATTTAGAGGTTGAAGAGATCCTATAAAAAAGGGAATAAAAAAACCATTTAAAAATTATCAGCAGTTTCGAAGACACTTAAAAGTACGCGATAATGCCGTATGACGATGTAACCCACACTTGGATGGTAACACTTCGCTGCAGAAGTAACGTGCAGGGTTTTTTGTAAATGTTAGAGAAATGTTAAGAGATATTTATACGCTTTGATAAAAGAAACCTAACGATCCGAAAGATCACAAGCAATAACAACGTTGATATCCGCAGTATGGAGAAAATTTATAAGTAACGGCCATGCTTCCTATGGGTCACATGAAAACATCTCATTCAATAAATGAACAATTGTTTGCAATGAAAGCTTAATGCACATTTACGCAATACATAACGAATAAGCCTTATAAATTCGGCATTTGATTTGTTAAGCAATTTTAAATAAAAATCAACAACCGAATAACTATAACTACAAAATAAAATACAAATAATTAAGTCTGTAACGATAAAATAAAAAAAACTAATCAGAATCTAAAATAAATAATGACAGCTTTAGACAATAAATAATAATAATAATAATAAAAATTAACTAATTATTCTATTATTTATGGTCATTAAAACTATCAAAACAAATTGCCATCACTCATATTTTTTTTACAGTTTAGTACTTGGTTTGTTTTTTATAGTTTAGTACTAAAAATATTTTAAATCTCTAGAAGCAAATAAATAATGATAAATTTCTAATTTTTGTGTTACCAGGGTCCAGAAAATGATAAAGTTTTAATTATAGGTAGATTATTAAAAATTAGATATGTTGATTTATTTAAAAAATAATATGAAAACTAATGAAGTTTCAAATATGATTATTTATTGCTGTTTTTATAGAGCAGAAATTTAATAAAATTAAATTTAGTGAAAATCTTTTTTTGGGACAGTAACACAATTGAAATAAGTGGTAACACAAAAAGCGTTATAGGGGCTTAAGTATAAACATTGTCTCAATTAGACAAAAATGTTAAAACGATGCGTTATTGGTATTTAGGACGTAGGGAATAAAACAACATGAACATTTTTGAAATAATATATTTATATTTTTTTTATAACTCGTTAAATGAAAGATAAAAAATAAAAACAAAGTTTGTAAATTAGTTACAGATTCTACACTCATCTTCAGGATAGTGATCATACTGACTAAAAATGTGACAGTTTTGACACCAAAATGATTTTGTAGCCAACAAAAATAAAAAATCAATTCGAGTCATGGCGAGAACAAAATGCGTCGGTGATGAATTTGTAATGATCGAAGTATTTCCACAACCAATACACGACTCTGCTAATATAAAGTGCGTTGATAACCAAGGCCATACTTTTTTTTCACGGAGACAAGAACTAAAGTCATTCTTTTGGATTATCCTGTCAGCATCAAAATATACAACCATTCTGTAAGCAATTTCTGAAAAACGAAAAGAAAAAGGTTAATTCGTTTTAATTATTAATAACATTTATAGCCTCGTTGAAAATAGACTACAGGAAATGACTCTATATGTGAGGATTATGAGTAGCAAGTAATTGAAGAACCATCTACAGAAAACTAATTTGCGAAAATAAAAAGTGCAACTGACGCATTAAAAATAAAATTGAGAACTTAGTCTTCGTCTCCAAAACATAACTCGCAAATGTATTCAAAATAGTATTTATTTTCTGTACATGATATACAATAACATTATTTACAACCAATACATTTTATTAAATATCTCAAAGATGGAAAGGGTTTGTTACATTTGTTACATAAAAATTGACGTGTTACTTTGTTTGTGAAAGGATTCTTAAATTCTATATTGGAATTTATAATTTCTTTTGAATCCAAACGACAATTGGACGGTACAGGGCGTGATTCAACTATTTATTACATGTTGTTGTCATTACATGTTGGTTCTTTATATTCACTAAAGTCAATCTGTAGCTCATCTATTTGTTGTTATTTGTGTATTTGTGGGAGATCACATTCTTCAATATTCATATAATCGGTACTTAAATCCTCTATTTCTTTAATATTATCTGTTGATGAAATTATCGATTTAAGACTTTTAATAATCTCATTACTTTCCTGCTCCTCATTTGTTCTTTGCAAATTAATATTTTCGTATTCTAGTTTATCATTTTTTAAATCTATTTCGTTTCAGTTATCGTTATTTATTTAAATTTTGAGGATTGGCAAGGTATCGTTTTATAAAGAAATGAGTCCATTTATAAATCAGCACTTGGCATGAGATTTTATTTTTAGAACAAAAACAACGTAAATCTCTCATTGTTTCTTTAATTGTTTCTAGATTCGAAGGTAACAATGGTCTAATTAATATCAATTTCAGACTGAGGTATATAAAATAGATTTATATACCTCAGTTTTTACTATTGGAGCTAAAATTAAGTAAACAAAAGTTATCTATCCTTTAAAATAACATTTATAAATTGTATTATGTAGTTATAGAATATAACGTGCAAATTACCTGCAATATGGCGGACCGATACATATAAAGAATAAAAATGTAGTACACATTCCAACAACTACAAATGTTATAGAAAAGTAATAACAACTTATAAATATTATCGACCTCAATGTTACAATTTAAATGAATTGTATAACATGTTTTGAATTAAAGCAATTAGTTGAAATATATTCAAAACTACATATTGAAATGTTAAAAAAATATCGTACTTACAGAACACCTGCGCGTCGTCACAATATACACTTATTTGCAAAATTTAAATCATATAAATTATGAACAAACTCTTCTCTGTATTCTTTCTTTGTAATTACCACGACCGCTCCCCACCGCTGTTGGACCACAAATTACAAATGATTTCATTGGGAATTGAGAAATGAAATGAGAATGCGAAGTGAAGTATCGCGCCAATCACGACAAGCTCTTTTAACTTTCACGCCGCCATTTTTATATATGGTTTTAACGAAAACGCAAATATTCACTACATACTAGTCCTTATCTCGACGCAGTACGGGCGATTGTTGGTTGAATAGTTTCTCATAATAGTTACAAATAATCGGTCTTATGTTCGGTACTAATATTTACAACTTGTATTAGTTTCAACGTGTAGGTCACATCTTTGTGTAAATTACAAGTTATAAATAATTGTAAGATTTATAGAATGATTTTCATTATATAATTATTCTTATTTCAAATGTCGACTTGAAAATAAGAGTGTACACGTTGTTACGTTTAAAATCTAGAAAACTATTTAATAAATGATTACATACGAGTAATAAAGTATTATGTAAATATATTTGAGAATCTGTCACTTTAATTGGTTTAAATATTATTAGTATATTTAGTTTTGAATATTCTACTTTTATTTTAGTACAATGTTGTTAATAAAAAGTATTTTACTTTGTATATTCTTTGTCCATTAAATAGATGGCGTTATTTTAAATATTTTGCAATATTTATTTTATGTAACAAAAAATATGTTTATTTAAATTAAAAATATATAAATATTGTTCTTTATACAAATATAATACATGTTTTTCTTTTACTCACTACACTTTATAATTTAATATAAATAAATATTAGAAAAGTAATAAACAATATTTTAATAGCAAATAGATAGTAAATTTAAAATGACATATTACGTAATTATTTTATTGAGATCGACGCTTAGTGTAATTATAAAATAGAATTTATGATCTGTTTTTGTCTGAATTACATGTACTTAAAAGGAAAGGACAATATATATACAACCACATATTATTTACATCTTTATATGAACCCTTCGACTGTCATACATACACATACCACAAAGCGCTCCTCTAAGGATCTCCACTTATTTCAATGTTATAAACATGTTCTGAAGCTTCACGCTGTGTCCTGTACTCATTAGGATAGGCAGAGAGAGAGAGAGAGAGAGCTAAGACATTTTCGTTTCCAATTTTATGTTCAGATTTGACACATTGTTATTGATTTTCAGAAGTCCACGTCGCGCTTCTTCTTGTTACTGGGAATCGAAATCACAACGGGCGATTTTCGCGTGGACGTAATACTTGGAGCCTTGTACGTACATACATACAAACATGCTCTCTATGTGAGTTGTCGTCGGGTGAAGAGATGGTAAACTAACCAATGACGGCGCGCGGCGATGTCGGCACATTGTTGAAGTAATGTATGTGTGTAACACGGTGTTGTAAGGTCGACTACAAGTTGTAACTATGAAGTATGAACAAATATTACGTAAAACACGTAGCAGAATTATTATTTTATGCCAAAATAGTATTTACATTGTGTTATATTGTTTATTGACGTGATATAAATAAGTTAATATAGGACCGACTAGTATTTAAACAAATAGTCTTTTATTTGAAAATATAATAATAAAAACTGTAACAGATCACTGTCTTATTTATGTAATAGACTTAACATTTTTGTCCGTTTGTCTCTCCGCTTGTTCGCATTAATCTCACAAACGGCTAGTCAGGTTTAAATACAATTTCCCTTCAACATTTGGTGATAGTCTAATTTAAATCGATCGATAAATGAAATAGTTACGATAGTTTAAAAGATTTAGTTCGACGAAATTGATACAATTTTTATATTAATATAGGTGAAAGTTTTATTTTTGTCTTAAAAGTTATAGTTATATTAGAACAGAAAAAAGTAAATGAAATTAGTATGTAAGATAGTATATATAAGCGGACGAAGCCGCGGAAAGTGGGAGATGAAGTGGTTTAACATCAGATTACAAAATTTCCTTGGATCAGCCTGTTATATATTAGATAGATACTGTGTAGAACTAAAAGAAAACAAGTACTAATGCTGCTATGAAAAGAATCTGTAAGGTTACATTTATATTTTTATTTAAGACAATATAATTAAACTTACAGCGCCCGAGACTGTTCGCGCGTTAAATGATTTTAATGTCATATATCGTAAGTTTTATCAATCTATATTTATTTTATACTTTACAAGTTTAAAAAACAGTAAAAAACTACTAAACTATTCAAAATGATAATTGAAGTAGACGTCAACAAGACATAAACCAATATGTCAGATTATAGAAACAATTTCTAATATTGAATATGTTTTCTCTGTCTACCTGTCTACGAGTACCTGCAGTGTGTAGGAGAGGACGTAAATCTACCTTATTTATATAATTAAAACATGAAATCCTACATCGCGCTATTAACATTTAGTAAGTGGTTGTACATATATAGCATTACCACAAAACTTCTAAACGGGGTCCGCCACCTTGTTGAAAGCCAGTCGCCAAGCTGGTCTAACTTGGTGTCATTCAGATGGAGCCCTCGGGCTTACACTCTCATGCCAGAGACCGTCACTCTCAGTGACTCTCGCGGCCGTCAGTGACTCAGATCACTACCAGATGATGCCTCGTTCACGTCAGTGTCCGACCGCGCGAGCGACTTCGGTTGCTCCCACCACTCTCCTCAAGGCAGGCCCAGGTGCACTAGCTGCTGCGACGCGGGCGCGCGCTGGTGTCCAGAGTTGACCCACTTTTTGCATTTTTAGGTTTCTTGTTACGTGTAACTCTACATTTGTTATTAGTCTCAACTTTATTACTTTAGTTATTACTATCGACGTTGTATCACTAGCGGGGGTAGGCAGAGAGATCACAGCACCAAGCGCTACGGTCTCCACATACTCCTCTTGCCTCGTTCGCTGTCATCAACCTCTTCATACATATTTTATTTCCTAATCTCAATGACACTCTTGTTATAATAATATTCTCACTTTAAAAAATATCTATACATATACTAAGACTACATGACTGTAAACGACAGACTGTGGGTTCGATCCCCACTCGAGGAAATGATATATTTAATATTCTCAATTTAAATATTTTATTTTTTACTTTCTTACTGCTTCTTAAGGCGTCTCTTAATATGGTTTGTTTGTTTGTTTTATTTGAATCGGTTAATAAATAAAAAAGTAACGCCAACTTGAAATATTAAAGTCAATAAAATTGCTACAAATATATTATTAATTTAGCTGAGATTTCATTTTTAATAAATCGATATAAATATAAAAGTGATAATGTCATTAGAACAAGAAAGTAGTTGAAATAAGTAAATCAAATAGTGTACCTAATTCAAGCGAGTGAAGCCGCGGACAGGTCGCTAGTATGTAGAATACAATACACGGACGGTAATTACAGCTGTGTGCAGGAGGAGTGCGTCACTCCGTGAAGTTGAAAAGGAACAGAAGTCCAAATCCCAGAATTTGTCAATTTGTCGGTCTGTTACTTAATAAATACCAAAGGTAAGGTCTTATTATATATCTTACATATACGGATAAGTAACAATTTATTTTATATATATAGAGACATTATTTCAGTGTACTTAGGAACAATTAGATAGTTATTTTTACTATTTTTAAAGTGTTATTCCACACTTAGGATAGAAAAATACTATATTTAAAAACGTATAAAAATGATGGATGGCTTAGCGGTCAGCGCGCTTCAACGGTTTTCAAGAGGCGCAGGTTCAAATCCTGCTTCGTCCAAATTTTTATACGTTTTTAAATTTAGTAATTTTATAGTTATTTTAGTACAACCATCTGTACCTACTTGCCGTTATACAACAAGCTTTAAACACTATGGAATTATTTTATGCTCTCAAGAATTGTTTTTAATCGGAAAATCATCGGTTGTATCATATTGTAAGCCACGATATGGAGGGAATTAAGAGACAACAAGTAGTCTACATATATGTTGCTTCACAACCTCATCGATGTTCCAATAAAAGTCCTTGAAAATTAGTGAGAAATACAGACTGACAAACATTTCCAACTTTGTTTTAGTATCGTATGTAATATGGAATATTTAAATAAATATATTTACTTAAAAACATACTAATTTTAAAATCACGGTCAGATACTTCTCTACGCCCGCAGGAATCAGGTACACTATAATTTACTAACCTCGAATACTTTCTTGTTCAAATTAATTATATCATTTAAAACAATATATACGAGTATATGTACATTGAAAACTAAAATTACAGCTAAAGATACTCAATTATTTGTGTTTAAGTAATTGATTGATATGTTACTACGGTACAATGTAAGTATAGTAACTAATACACAATTTTATGATTTAAGTGGGTTTTGTGATTTATTTAAAAAACTATGCCATCTGCAGTTGATTACTTTGTGTGTTCGATCCTGGGAGTAGTGCCATCTGTGGGGAAATATGAAATTATTTATTAATAAAACAAAAACTGACTTAAAACTACACCTCTAGTTTGCGCGCACGAATTAAAAAGCAGAAAATACTGTTTTGACTGTTTTGATTACTTTAAAACAAAGATATAATTCAGGCAAACACTGAACCATTATCCCTATTGTGGTTGATTAATAACGACTTTGATAAAAAATTATTAAAATAAATTAAATTCTCATAAAAAAGTTGAATATTGAAAGCATCTTTTAAGTATAAACGAAAGATGGCGTTATTTTTTAATTTATTAAAATATTACTTCATTAATAAACTAAATTTTAAAATTGTTTTAAATTGAATATCATATTTTAATTTAAAAATAAATTACAAATGACAGAAATAGTTACTTAAAAGACACTGAAATATAATATAAATTATATTATAAAGGCCCAGCTCAGTTGTCCTAATCGCGCTGTAAATACCTGTATAGCATACAGTATATAAAAATTGTTAGAAAGTTAATAAAAATACTTCTTTTAGCTTTCTTTTGTATCCCGCACGTAGAGATAGAGAGAGAGAGAGTAACTACAAAATGTAGTGTTAAGACACTCCGTTTCTATTAAGATACGTTCGTTCCGTCCGGCGCAAAGTGATAATTGTACGCCGCAGTTTTGAAGGATTGCGTGTTGAGATATAGACCTCAACGTCGAACTTAGAAACGAAAATATGATTTATTTAATTTCCTTGAATGGGATTGTACCACACATTAAGTGCGAAAATGTGTTTGTATATTTGCGTGTCCGTCTAAACTCGAGCTATTTTCTGTATTTTTTTTTGGGACAAATTAAATAAGACGCTTGAGTGAGAGTAATGTTGATTAAGGTTGGCGAAGTTGAAGTTTGCTCTCTCAATGTCATCTCTCTGGTACTGTCTGAGGCTCTGTTACTTACAAGTCCTGCTCCTTCACGACCTACGTCTTCTGGAGGCTGTCGCTGTCTTTCTTGCTATGTTTAATTATTCTCCAATGACAGTAATCAATACAAGCAGCCCTCGACCCGCTCACACGCAGCCCGCGCGTTATCCTTATAATATTTGTGCGTGTGTTTGTTTGCGCTTATCTTAGAAATGGCTTAACCTATTCAAATGCAGTTTTCGTTAATATAATTGGTGACATTTCCTTAAGATTTAGTGATTGTTTTTGTTAATTGGGTCATAAATAAAAAAGTTGTATCAATATAAAATATTTATTAGACATTATTGTCACATAGTAGTAAATATATAATTAACACAATTACTAAGATAAAGAAGATCGAAAGAAAAGTAATGTCATACTCTTAAAGCATATTTAAAGTACAAAACAAATTAAATTCTTGATTATTAATATTTCAATCAATAACAAAAAATAACAAATATATTTTTGATTAAAAATATTAAATAATCAGTTGGTATAATGTTGTAACACTTCAAATTGAGATTCAAGTCAGTGTTTGTGTAAAAATGATTATATAATTTTTTGTAGCTTTTTTAAAATTACACTGTCAAAGATATTTTAAACTTAAGAATACTATACTAATATAACATATATTAATAAACTACTAAAAACAACAACATTCAAATATTATTTAAAATGTAGAAGGAAGTTAATATAAGACATTTGGTTTTAAAATTATTATAAAAATTTATGCTCAAAACCCTTCCTTCTTATGTCTCCCTGTTAATATCTTCCTTCTAATGTCTTAAATAAATAAAACATAAAAAAATGTAAAGATTATTACTTTTTTTATTTAAACACAACATTTAAAATGTAATGACTAACAAGTTTAAAGTTACTTTAACATAAAGACTAACAACGCTTATCACATGCCATATAAAAAGTACAAATAAAAAACAATCATATTTAATCAAATCAACTATAAATCTTTATACCATATAATATGTTAGAACATACTACATACTAAACAATAGACACAGTCTTCTGGCTTCATATGATCGAACACGCAGTAGGCGCACCTCTCACACCAGAACCTCGGGTCTTGCAGTAACTGAGCTCTCTGGCCCTCGTCCAGTGTGACCACGACGTGCTGCAGGTCAGTCTCCACTCTAGTACAGCACATGTAACAGACGGGGCGACGTACAAAGTGAGTCTCCGGCCACGGCC
>DWMZ01003710.1:0-12431 GCA_018249855.1 Eueides tales michaeli | reverse complement strand
ATATATATATATATATATATATATATATATATATATATATATATATATATATATATATATATATATATATATATATATATATATATATATATATACTACTGCTATGATTGTGTGTTCGATCTCTTTCGGGGAAATGATTTTTTTTTGGCATAGCGAAACAACAGATTGATATATGTTCATTAATATATATTAAACATATTAGTTAAAGTTTTTATCTCATAATTATGTAGTTATTATAAATCGTAAAAAATAAAACGAATTCAACATCTTAAAAATGACAGTTAAAATAATTGCTCAATACGTATGGAATCTGTAGGCACTTCAATTTAATTAACGATGGTGGAAAAAGCTCAATGTGCTTTATTGTATATTTTATGTTTTGTTTTATAGCTTCACAGGTTTGTGTATAGCCGGGTAGGCAATACACAAAACCTGGACCTGGAACCTGGGAACCTAGTTTTAAGATATTTATAGTAGGCACTTCCGTTTGCCACTTTCTGTTGAATTCTTGAGGCATTGTATGTTGAGTGACGCACACTTCGCCTCAATACTAGAGCGGGGAAATAAAAATACTTCTTATATTCTTCTACTGGGAATCGAACCCATAACTAATCGTGCTTACAGTCACTCCCTTGTGCTACTGCACCATGAAAGTATTATGATGATCTTCTTTTGCTGATAAAACGAATTTATCTTGAGAAGAGTAATTTAACGCCGCAACTTATTTAACTGTGATCAACGGAAATGATCTGAATGAAAGAGTTCTTCGTTGGGCGGTAAGAACGTTGCTTGCTTGTTGCAATCTCCAGTCGCCGGAACGTCTTATATTAGCAAGCTCTAGTAGACATAGCGTGGCGTTTGGTTCCACCATCCAATATGCAATATCTGGAAAAGTACATGGAAAGTGGGGACGGAGGGTCTTGTTAATAAATTTCACCTGTTCACTTTTGTATGCTGGAATACGTGAGCGTACACTGCGTTAATTATGAATTTTCACTTTGATAACGTAATAATTATAATCTATTGATTAAATATGAAGCTATTGTGTGTATCCATTAAGATTGACCTCTGGTTTTAATTAAACTTTATACAATGAATAGTTCAAGCTTCTTTTTTTAAATATATATTATATGTATGTATATAAGGACTGTTGAGGCATATGGGCCGTAAGCGTGCGATTGTATAGGCGACAGGGTGTGGGTTCGATCCCGACTCGTGGGAATGAAATATTTAAAATTTTCATTTAAAAAAACTGTATATAACTTTTACTTTTTGTATCTGTTATTTTTACTTTTGAAAACTTATAGAACTTTTAGTTGTAATTACATAAAAATGTTTAGACTCACACAGTTTTTGTTCGTCGTTTAAAGAATTTTCACGAATAATTTATTGTATCAATGCATTACCTTACGGTAGGCAAAGAAACTTGAGAAGCTAGTGTCAAGACACTCCGATCCGTTCCGCACTCTCCATCGATTTTGGGGCGTTGCGTGCTGAGTGATGGTAAATAATAAAAAAAATCATATCCTCGAATGGGGATCTGAACCTGTAACCTGTGACGTGTCCAGTAAGCTGTGCTGCTGCGCCACGATAGGCCACGTGTAAATCATAATATAATTATAATCCAGAAACAAAAATGATCTATATGTGATTTGTGAAATCCTGCTATGTTGAAAAATTATTTAATAAAGCCATAGCCTTCCGCACTCTGCGTCAGTACAGCGCGGTAGCTTTGCTTGGCAACATCGAGATTGACGGACGTTCCGTTTCGCCGGCCGGAAACGTTTTTTTTACGTACGCTCCATTATTTTAAATTGTTTAAATTATGTTATATTATTATTTTTAAAATGACTTTTTTGTTTTTATATTTTAAATATGTCCATTTTTTTAAGGAATTTGTTATAGAATTTCTTTTTATAAAATATTTCTTCACGGACACCAGTTGCTTCTGTTTTGAAATTAGTTCGGTTTCGTTTTGAGTGTGTTTCGTTTTTTTTTTTTGAATATTTGTTATAATTTTGTGTTTTTTTTTTGACAATTATTGTATTTTGTAGATTCGGTGTTAAGGGAGCGATGGTGAAGTGAGGCGGCGAGATGGTGCCTCGTGTGGTATTTCTGCTGCTTCTTGCCGGTGTGATCAACGCCTTGGATATATGTAAGTATTTTTGTGTTTTTGTATCGTGCGTAAATAACTGTCGTCCCGTCGTTCACTTACTGTATACGTATTTCGTGACCAGGCTTCGCCAAGGTACGCAGCTTGGATAGGATTAAAAGTATCCTATGCGCTAATCCAGAATATAGTCTGTTTGTAAGCTAAATGTTATTCAAACCCATATATATATATATATATATATATATATATATATATATATATATATATATATATATATATATATATACATATATACATATAGATGTTAAAATTATATAAAGCACAGGATCTTTATATAACTTTCAAAATTTGTGATATTAATGGAATTTCACAATTTACCGTTTAATAAATTATTACTAGGCGAATTTTGTTGATAAACGTTGAATAAAGTACAAATTATTATCAAATCTCATCTCGCATCCCGAATTTCATCGTCACCAGACTCTAGACTGTGTTTTTCAATGGCTTTTCTTCGTAACGACCTAGTTTTCCGTCATCTTTTCATAATGGATCGGAAATAACGTATTCATAAAGCTTTTTGACATTTTTTTTTTTTCAACAGTAGGACTTTTTTTTAAAGTTCTCGATATTATCTCGGGCTATTGTTGTTACTTGTGCTGAGATGATGAGTGCCGCGTTCCGTTGCGTTTGCTCGTTGACATATCCAATCCGTATATAATATAGGGCTGGCTCATTTTTTTTTTTTTAGTTTACATATTTTGTATGCGACTCTAGAAGGTTTTATTTATGCTTCCAATTAAGCAACTTGACCTGAATGAAAGTGTTTTTTTTTGTGATTAATTGCTTTTAAAAATTAGTTTATTAATGTAAGTCTTATAATTGTTATAGGAATAGTAAATTAAAACTGTAGTTTTCTTGAAAATTATCTATAAGTATCTACTTCTGCACTTAATATTATAAATTTGGCGATTTTGTTTGGTTAAAAGCGTCCATCTCAGTAATTAATAGTTGCAATTGTAAAAATCTTTTGTGTTTGATATTGTATATAACGAGGAAGGGCTACTATATAGCGGTATACAGTCAAAATTACCTTGAAACCTTAAAATGTGTCATATAATATTGTTAGTTATTTCACGAGTGAAAAAGCATAGCTAAATTCTAGTTTTTACTATCATTAATGTGTTATTTCACACTTAGTAAAGAACGGTCCTCTTGGACTTGGTTTCCAAGAGGCGCAGGTTCAAATTCTGCTTCGTTCAAATTTTTATACGTTTTTTCTATGCACATTTCCATTTCTATGCATATTTCATAATAGACTGTTTTGTGGAGCGTTGTACACTATATTATTGAGTGTAGTTCTAATTGAACATATTTTTGTAATTTTTTTTCAATGCAACGGTCGACGTCAAACCGGCCACTTCAATTTGAAACGATCTTAGTCTCTATTGTGTTTATTTAAGTCTTCATATCATCTAAAATCTACTTGTTATTGGAAAATTTGTTTAGTATTATTTTTTAATATAGATTAGAAGGCTTTTATTGGGTAGGCGGCGATAGGTCTGGGTTTCAATTTAATTCTGAGAACTCTTTAATTCTCATTCAGTTTTAACGAAATATATTTAGGATAAGTTAAAATGTATTGTATCATTGTTTTTTTTTAATCTGAAAATTAGACTTGATATGGAACTCAACGCCGCGTTTTTGCCTTGTTACCAGAGCGATGAAATGAAACATTAAATAGATAAATTGAAAATATTATTAATATTTCATTTCTACGAGTGGGGATCGAACCCACAACCTGTCGGTTACAGTCACGCGCTTGCAGATTGTCCCAATACATGAGACATGGGTTCCCACTACCTATCCTGCCATGTGCGGGACTAAAAATTTAGGAGTAATTATTTGTTTATAAATATAATATAGATAATAGCTGACAATTTCTGATCACAGAGCGCTCTGACATAGTTCATTGACAGGTAGAGCATTGTTGGATTGCTGTTTAGGTGCATTCACGAGTTTCCCGATTTTATTATTCTTCACGCTCTATCCCGCAAATAGCGGGTTTGACTGTTAGACGAATGTCGAAGTCGACTGTGTTTAGTATGGGGTCGATAGAAACAGGATACCGAAATGATTCCTCAGCCCCATCTGCCTCTCGAGAAGATGATAGTTTTTTTTTCATGCCACGATTCAAAAGTTCTTACAATAGCGTATTTGAATAGAGAATATTTTAAATTTAAGTTTGTTCATATTTCTTTTTGGAGTTGTATAATAATACTATTTACTATAGTAACTATTAATAAAAAGAAAGGAGAAGGGAACCTAGTGTCTTGACACTAGGTTCCCAAGTTCCTGCCGCCTGCCTATCCTGCCATGTGCGGGATACAGCGTGAAGCCGAGTGTAACTATTAATAACTAACTATAAATGGACGCTTTACATTACTTTAGAAGTATATATTGGATATATTTTTAATTTTTATTATACAATACTCGTTTCATATTTTATTTTCTTCTTTTCAAATTTCTGTAAAACGTTTGAATTGGTCTCTCGATTAAGGAGCTAGGCTACACAGATTTACACCGCGATTGGCCGGCACCAGCCGAGAAAAGTTATTAGTGATAAATTACAAATTTTCTAATGGGAAATAGGATTTTAAACTCGGAGAAATTGAATTGAAAATTGGTTCTTTTAAAAATTGTTTTTAAATGTTGAATGAGGCACTTATATAATTTTTCTTCTTTAAATTGTTTAGACATATATAGGCACAAAGTGACACTTGATTGACTCTTGGGTATATATATATCTTTAAATTCGATGATGATAATAACTAAAACAAATTCTCAACTGTTTATTACATAATGATGAAAGGAATTTTACTTCAGGTTGGGCGGAAAGTAAGAAACGAAAATGATTTAAATGGAAATAAGACCAGTGTCTGGAGAGAAAAGTTGTCGAATAGGTACCCTGTAACACTCTTTCACGGAACCTATTCCCTCTGACTTCCCTGATTAAAGCTCGAAATACTTTAATATAAAAATATATATATATATTTTTTTTTTATGTATTCGATTGTACCATAACAATTATATCGTCAGTACAATTAAATATTCTATGATCTAGTTTCATAAATAATTACTTAACTTGTACGCTTAATAATATACTTACGCTTGCATGAAGGTTCACGTGTTCAAATTTCCCACAGACACGTATTGAATTGCCAAAGAATACTTTACAAATGGCTTTGTTTTATTTTATAAAGCAAAAAAGCGTTTGTTTTCGAAAGCTCGTTTAGACATAATGCGGTGTTGAATTCCGCATGTCTATCAAATAGATGGGAATTGGGGAAATGTATGGGATATAGATAATATAGTAGTTATAGCTATAATTAAGACACTCTGGTGTCCGATTTTCACCCGAACTCAAGAAATTGAGTGCTGAGTGGCGGAATATATATATATATATATATATATATATATATATATATATATATATATATATATATATATATATATATATATATATATATATATATATGTTTTGTTTGTGTTTTGCCACTGTTTCCATATATTAAAGCATCATGGGCGCCGTGATGTCGTAACTCGTGGTAACGAAATTGCGACGCCTCGTTTGCGAGTTTCACTTAACTGTACCGTTCTTACAATCGATGTATTTAGATGTTTGGCTAAACGCATAAACTATATATTTTGTTACTTGAACCGTTTAGTTTAAGTTAAAATTTAACTAGATTTTCTCAGTCGCGTTTAGAAATGTTAATTGATGTTTACATACTGTCTATATTAATTAGTTAATATAATAAAGTTATCACGCTTAAATTAATGGGAGTGGAATAACAATTGAAATGTTTTAAATTTAATTGTTAAATTCAGTTTGTTGAATAAATAAAGGTGGAGGAAGTCCAAAGGCGGGTTGTAATATTCAAATTATGTAATTTTTTTAATATAAATTTTACCTATATGCTATTATTATATACCGCTGAGTTTCTTGCGCCGGTTTTTGTCAGGTCTGAGGCAGTAACTTTAGCGAACTGGTAGTAAATTGTCTGACGTTCAAAAAAAGAAATTTGTATTATGCATAAGCTATATTACCGTAAAGTTTTATTTGAAGAATTTGAGGCAATGCGTGTTGATTGGCGGAACTCAACGCCCCGCTTTGCCTTATTACCATAGCGAAGAAATAAAACATTAATTATTTTAAATTGAAAATATTAATAATTTCATTTCCTCGACTGAGGATCGAACCCAGAACCTGTCAGTTACAGTCACACGCTTATGCCGCTGCGCCACGACGGTCCTCAACAATAAAAGGCTTTCACACCTATACATATAATAAATCTGTGACCGATCACTGTCTGTACATGGAAGATGTATTAGAATTATATAGGTGACGTTTATCAATTTAATAGAATCCTAGATAGTGATTTTTTAAATTTTTTTGTTTGTCTTTGCGTCTGAACGTGCTAATCTCAGAAACGGCTAACCTGATTTAAATACTGTTTTCACTATTATATTTTCGGCAGCCTTCCCTCAACATTTAGTGTTTGTTTGTAAAGGTAACGTCAGTTTAAAATATTAAATTGGACAAAATGTTTAATTCATTTATCTACTATTTTTGTTTTCAATAAATGTTAGCGGGCAAAGCCGCGGACGAGTCGCTAGCTTATGAGTATGAGTGTTAAGACACTCCGTTCCTATTAAAACACTGCTGTCGCACTCTCCACGGAATTCTTCAAAGTATTATTCGTTGCGTTACATGAATGGATACATTAGAATCTTCATTATTGTAATCGATATTCTTATAATAATGATGATAAATACTTAAATATCTTAAAAGTACTTGACCCAGATCCCAGATCTGTATAATAATATTAAATCAGCTAATCAGTGTAGACTAACTGGATTTAGTGATAACACCCTCCGTCTCCACGTTCCGCCCAATTTTCAGGACACTGCTTGTTGAATGGCGAAACTCAACACCGCATTTTATTTAACCGCAAAACGAATGTATATTTTTTTTCAGCTTCACACTGTATCCGAGCACACTTCAGAAATGGCAGACAAATATGGAAAACTAGTGTTAAAACACTACGTTCCTTTTCCCACTTACCGCCGATTTGTTTTGTTGATTTCCTCAAGTGCGAGTCAAACCCACAACCTGTGCTACTCACAGACATCAATATATTTAAAATATTTATAAAAAAATGTTTAAAAGGACGCATTTATTATTGAATTGTATTTTTTTATTACTAAATTCAAATTTACAATGGAGTCAGTACAGCCACATGTCTGAGCCAGCACTTATATGTAATACTTAGGTATTCGATCGCTGTATCAATGTTGTGCACCGAATGTGTGGAAAACGTGACACACCACCGTTTGCACAGCGCTGGTACCTTGGATATGGGCGATGTATCTTGTTAACATCTAAGCCCTGTTTACTATAGACTCTATAGTTGACTACAGTCCCGTGAGTTTTAACGTTGGTTTAGGGTGTTTTGTTTTGTTATTAAAATTTGGATATATATTTTGTATAATGTGGATGCTTTCGTTTTGAGTCATGATATATGGATTTTTTTTTGGTTTGATAATATAGAATGCGGCGTTTAGTTCCGTTTTTTTATTTATTATGTAATGATTCGAGTTGGAAAAGTAGAGAGCGGTTGTGCTAACGCTTGTTCGAAATATAAATATATCATATTTTCGTTTCCCTCTTTTGGTAACGCCTTTAGTATTCGGCGGGGAGTGAGGAACGGGGTTGAGTGGCGGATCTTAACACCGCGTTTTGTTTCGTTACTACATAATTTATTTTCCCTAACGGGATTCGATTTTGCAACCACCATGCTTACACTCAGACGTTGTATAGGTCTATTTAAGTTCTCCTTCCTAAAACTTGAGGCCTGTCGTAGCGCAGTGGCACAAGCGTGTAACTGTAAACGCGACAGGTTGTGCGTTCGATCCCCACTCGAGCAAATGAAACATTTAATATTTTCAAATTAAATATTTTAATATTTTCATTTCTTCGCCCAGAGAATAAGGCAAAGCGTGGCGTTGAGTTCCGCCATTCAACACCCGAGTCTCAAATTTAGCGGAAATTGGGGAACGTTACTGAGTGTTTTAACATTAGGTTCCGATTTTTTTTCTGCCATGTGCGGGATACAGCGTGAAGTTGTTTCTTAAACTTTAACAAAATGTGAAGAAAGTCTCTTGAAAGTTTATAATTTTTTTCTTTTTATACACTATTCACTTACTCAGCTTCACGCTGTATCCCGCACATGGCAGGGTAGGCAGAGGGAACTTGGGAACCTAGTGTTAAGACACTCCGTTCCACTTTCGATCCCTACTTTCCGCCGTTTTTGAGGCATTGCGTGTTGAGTGGCGGAACTCAGCGCCGCGCTTTTCGTCTTATTATCATTTACCATTTATTATTATTACCATTTTTATACTTTATAGTACATAATATATTAAAATAGCATGTTGAATGCTATCTCCATGTTGATACTAAGCTCGGTTAATAGTTTTACCTATCTTAAATACCAGCTCAACCTTTATGAGGTACTTTAGCCTTTCTAACGTAGTTTAAAGATGCCACTTCTATTCCTATATATGTATGTATATATATATATATATATATATATATATATATATATATATATATATATATATATATATATATATATATATATATATATATATATATATATGTGTATATATATATATATATATATATATATATATATATATATATATATATATATATATATATATATATATATATATATATATATATATATATATATATATATATATATATGTGGATGTATATATTTATATATTTATTGTTGTGTTAGTAATATATATTGTAGACTGATTTTATAAGGATTTCGGAAAATAATATTTTAGTTGGTGCTGTAAAGGCCACAGGTCGTGGGCTCGATTCTGACATATTTTTTATATCTTTTATTATTTTTCTCTAAATAATCATAACAATGATAAAGAATAAGTAAGACCTATAGATTTCGCCTTAACAGTTAAATGTTTTAACACTATACTTCTGCCTTTTCACGCTGTATCACGCATTTTCTATATGCGGAACACTGCGTGAAGCTAATAATAAAAAAATAACGAAATTACGAATCCTACGCTATCAAATACACTATTTAACCGGTAGATTATGTACTGAAATGCTACCTCAATATACGTTGCATTCTGCAAGGGAATGCCGCTGACGTTGACGTTGACGCGCTCTCTCAGCAACTTTGCTCATATTGCTGCCGGGGCTCGGTTCGGTAATATTGTTTATATATATCTAGAGTTACTTACCGGTAGGTTGTTTGTTTTATATGAAATTTAGTATTTTACGGGGGGTATTTTAAGTATGTACTGACTCGAGTTTGTGAAATTGTAAGTGACAGTTGATTTGGTTCCCGTTCGGAGGTTTCTTTTTTTAATTTCTCACTGTATTCCACATCGCAAGGTAGGCGGGGGGATGGGAACCTGGGAACCTAGTGTTAAGACACTCCGTTCCTATTATATACACTTGCATGTCCCAATTTCAACAGAATTCTGGAGGCATGGTGTATTGAATGGTGGAACTCAACGCCGTTGATGGCCTCTTACTACCAGGACGAGGATCAAGAATATTAAATATTTCATTTTAATTATTAGGAAACGAACCAACAACAGACCCCTTATTTGTGGCCTAATTTGTTTCTTTTTTATTCCTCCGCTGTGGTAGACAAATCATTGAGTGACAATCAATGATCGCATAATACTCGACCGTCCATAAGTGAGAAATTGAGTGTCTAATCTCTATGTTTCCCCTATCTACACTCCTATGCGTGTAAAAGTGATTATACCTATAAGAAAAAAACACTAAATATATATAGCATAAAGCCTTTTATGTAATAAAAATACTTTGAAATGGCTTGGAATTTTATATCGTTTCATTGTATTTATTAAAAATACTAATCTATACTATATAAAGCTTATGAGTTTGTTTATTGTCTGGTGGCCACTGTACATTCAGACTTACATCGGCTACATAGAAATATTTCAAATTGACCGCGTAAACGTGCACCGAGCGTAAGCAAGCAATATACCTATATTAGAGTAATTACCGTCAACCGTCTGTCTTATATAATTAATTAACAGTTTTGACATTTTTCCTCTTAATATAAAATATTAAATTCATGACGTTACAAAGGCATTTCTATATTGTTTGTGTAAACCACTTTGAATGTTTTCTACGTTTAGTCTTTTGAGTCTTCTATTGCTTTGAGAATTAAATACGTGGATTTGTGTTTTATAATATTTTTTTGGTTTCGCTTACGCTTCGCATATGGGAGGGTAGGCAGAGGGCACTTGGGAACCTAATGTTAAGACACTGTCCCACTTCCGCACCCCACTTTCGGCCGAATTTGAAGCATTGCGTGTTGAGTGGCGAAACTGAACGCCGCGTTTTGCCTTGTTACCAGAGCGAAGAAATGAAAACATTAAATATTTAAATTGAAAATATTAAATATTTCATTTCCTCGAGTGAGATCGAACCCACAACCTGTTGGTTACAGTCACACTTTGTGCCGCTTAAATTGGTAAAATTAGTATTAAATTTTGATTTTCTAAAAACCAAGCTATCCTTTAAAAAAAAACCGTACCTCGATCGGCTTAGTCTTTCAGGAGCTACGGTGCAACAGACAGACAGTCGGGTCTAACTTATATTAAAAATGTATAAGTAATTAATATTGACTATAATAAATAAGCTTTAAATTCGAAGCGATAAAAATGTAAATATAATTTGACAGTGTCTCATAACATTCATAGATTGTGTTAATTTTGATGGCGCGGTGAAAAGAATATTATGTGAAAAATACTTTTTTAATTTTTACTATTTTTTAGTTCCACGCAGTATCACTGGATACAGGTTCCCCCAGCCTACCATGCTGTGTACGAATATAGCTGACTGAGGGAACCTGGGGACCCAGTATTAAGAATACTTCCGTTTCCCACTGTTTGCTGCATTTCCGAGATATTGCGTTTTGAGTGGTGGAGCTCGACGCCGGGTTAGCGAAGAAATAGAAATATTATAAATATCATTCCCCAGACTAAGTGTCGCTTTTACAGTAACACGCTGCGCTGTGAAAGCCTAATAACACTTACGTGTGTTTTTTAAGAAACTGAATAAAATATATATATATATATATATATATATATATATATATATATATATATATATATATATATATATATATATATATATATATTTACTTTCTTTAATACAAAATAAACGTTTTTAATTGTTAAATATTAATTTTAAATAATTAAAAAACATATGTATGCCTTAAACTGAATTTGATGTAAGCGTGCTGTTCTGTAGACGAATGAGTCACAATTCTCACGGGGCCGCGACATAAATTAATGTAGACGCGTTCACAAATGATCTTATATAGTTATTATTAACCTAGGTATATAACAAGTATTAGCTATACATATATATTAAATTGAAAGTTGCCAAGCTCTCACATGTCTTGCCTGTCATGTGTAAGTAAAACATACTCATATAGTTCAAGCGGGCGAAGCCGCGTGGGTGAAAATTATAAAATTTAATAATTTTGTTTAATATTAAATTAAAGTGATCTAAATATACATTTTATTTTATATTTCATATAATTTTTCTGAAACTTTCAAATTAGTGTGATTCAAGCTGGTACTGAACTTGCACTAACTGGGTATTGATAATTAAAACGCCACGAGCGGACATCGATCCCGTAACCCCACTGTGACACGACGGTCGGTCTCTGAAATTTTTAATAGTTATCTATATTTTTTAAGGATATTACCTAAAAATATTTCAATTACGTACAAAAATGTATATAAATTTAAGATTTATTTGATGAAGAATTATTTGAATATTATTGAAGTAACTTCTTATATTTTGAAAAACGTCTTGTAAACCTTTCATAAAGCGCGGGTTCGATTTCCGCTTCGTTCAATTTTCTATATAAAAAAAAGTTTTTACGAAATAAATTTAACTCAACTAAGACTCGACTTCCATCATTATAGACTTATTGAAGTTGAAGTTGGTTTTAAAAAAAAAGCACTAAAAATTAAACATCTCCAAGTACAAGATAAAACTTTTCTTGCCCCATCTTACTGCAATGAAAATTCGTTTGATTTTTTCCCCTTTCTTTTTCTCGACATCGTGAATCGTGATCACGACCAATGACTTGTCGCCGTTCGCTTTGTTAGTGTTTAGTGCGCTCGGTGGATTTAGTTTTATTTAAAAAAAAAAAAAAAAAAAAAA
>DWMZ01003709.1:0-12432 GCA_018249855.1 Eueides tales michaeli | reverse complement strand
ATATATATATATATATATATATATATATATATATATATATATATATATATATATATATATATATATATATATATATATATATATATATATATATATATATATATATATATATATATATTGCATTTATATAAAGTTATATTATTACAATTATTATAATAAGATAAGCTATAAAAAACTGCTTCTGAGCGATACGTGAACCATCGATCTTTGAACGGGGTGGTGGAAATCGTCTTTACTTTAATATTTTCATGTGGTCATAATTTTGCCAACCTGTATTAAAAGTTGATCAATTATCATTAATGAGGCAAGCAGATGGACTCTTTATACTATCGATATATTGATATTAACTTCATTTTTTAGCCGCATAATTGGGTAGACGTAAAAGCCGTATAATTGGGAATGTGGTGTCAAGTCAAAAGCTTTGCGTAAGGTCAATTTTCCCAATTAGGATTGTATCTCCTATCACGCTTGAGGTGAGACGTTTTCCCACTGGACCACGACAGTCACATTATAGTCAAATTTAATTTTATTATATTAATTATTTAAAAGACACTTAACCTTCATTAAGCGCTTAAGAAAATCTAACAAGATTTACAAATAAAACAGTAGTACGTATATAATAGTAGTATAAATATTTTAATTTAATTATAGTTTATATTTTTGTTTCTTCCACCGAACTTAGAGCATTACATGTTGAGCAGAACCCAACGTTGCACTTTGCCTCTTTGCCAGGGGGCAATGAAATATTGAAATATTAAATATCTTCCAGAGTGGAATTGAACCTACAACCGACGCCTCTGTGAATCTTACGCTTCTGCCCCTAAGCTACTACCGCCTACTCTACTTTATTCTATTTACAAGAAAAAAGTTTTTAAATTGTATTAAGAATTGCATAAAAACAATGAATAATGGTAAAAAAATACAATTGGTTGACGATTACAAATGTTTTTTTTTTCTTTCAGTTTCTACTTTATATATAAAAAATTATAACGAAGATGAATTGTATAAACCATAACACTTTTTGTCATAGCTAATTCCATTATTTATTTGTTCTGATAATTCCATTCTAAAAATACTAATAATACTACTTGTAGTGGCAAGTAAAGGCGTAATGAGCTTAATGTTAAGTCAGTCAAGTTAATCCTTATTTAAGCTTTGTCGCTATATGAGATTTTGAAATAAATATTAAATACTTTAAAAAGTTGTTTTCTACAGAGATTTGTTTCTTTTTTTAAATAATACTATATCATCAGTGCAGTGCAACACATTTTTTTTATTTTTTATTTAAAAAAATGGAATAATTGGTAGTTTCAAAAGTTACACAATTTGTATGTGTTGTAAAAATTGTATTGAAACGCTGTATATTTAACGTGGTAAAAAAATATTTAAATTTCTAAATCACTGAGCTTTATATTACGTTTTTTTTATTCATATGGCAAAGCAAAGTTGTCTGGACATTAAGTTCATTGACCACTAAACAGTGAACTTTTAAATTATTACAATTAATGTATCCTTTTATTGGTAATTTATATTGGTTCTAAACTGTGCATAAAAAGTTTAGTAACAATAAATAATTATTTTAAGCATAAGTAAGCTGTAAAAATGTGAATTATCTTTTAATTTAAAGTTAAATATGACGTAAAAGTCAAATAACGGTAAACAATGTTTTAGTATGCTTCGTTTTATAATGTCATATATCAAGTATTTTATAATACAATTTTTAGCAGTAAACGGATGATATGTTCGTGGTTACTTTTATGTTTTAAATTTAATTTGATGTAGGCACTAAATACATCTATCGTTTGAATCTATTTACTGATTTCCCACTTTTTATTATTCACGCAAAAGAAAAAGACAGAATCTTTATCGGATGATACTATCAAGTATTTTGTTGTACGTTTGTGCCTCTAACAAGATCACTAATGTTAACGTCGTATGAAAGTATCAAACTGAAATTAATATATAATATTTAGTGTCACAGTCCCTTTGAGCACAGAAATAAGCAAACTTCCAATTCAAAGGAATCAAAAGATTCAATTATTGCATCGTTTTTGATGAACTTGTATGAAATTATACATGTGAGCAAACCCTGTAGGTTACTTCCCGTGGGCCTACAGTTATGCATAGTGGCACGAAATGTGAACTTAAAATATAAATATAACCTAAATACAAAAAAACATATAGGTATTTCATAGAGTAAAACGACTATGTACAAATTTATAATTGTTGGTCATTTTATACATGACTGCATGCGCCTGCCAATTTATGTTAATGATTATAATCCTGAAACAGGTCGGGAACCCTTGGTTGGCGAGTCCGATTCGCACTTGAATAGTTTTTTTTTTTCGAAAAATGAGGCGTGTCCGCCAATTTTAAAGACAATCCAATGTCCTTACTTATCTAATTACACAGAAAAACCGCTATGGGTAAAATGTTTATTTCTGTATAAAGTAAACTTTCCGCAAATGAACCTTGCATGCAGACGCATACATCCATGCTTCGCCATATCAACGTCCATGAGAAACATTTTTATATTTTTGTCCAACAATAAAATAAATTATTATCTCAGTTTTTGAAACACTAAGTAAAATTATTTACTGAGTATTCTCAAAATATTAACAAGTGTTTATTAAGATAAGGTAATAGAATAGGGGGGTACATGAGGTGTAATAACTTAATCCCTACTTTATTATATAATTTAAGTAGCCTACTTAATAATAGATAGTAATTAGTGACATACTAATTGCTTGTGATGGCGCCAAAAATAAGGAAAACAACATATAAGCATAATGAAAATAGGATATTTTATAAAATTGTTAAATAATATTTTTTTTATATTTTATAGATATTGTCTTAAAGTGATAATGTTTTTACAACACGACAGTAATTGAGGTTTTAAATAAAATAGTGCATAAAAAATTCAAGCGGGCAAAATCTAGAGTAGATCGCTAGTATATTAAAAGCTTTGCCAAATGTCGATTGTAACATGTGGATCACATAAATATTATATTGGAATCTTTCCAGCTAATGTTTTCGTCTGTATATGTTTAATAAATTTATTAAGAGTCCGTCCTGTCCAAGTGTGCCCGTCTATTGATTTGAAGCAGCGAGAGGGGGCGTGAATCCCCGTGTGCATTGGCTACATAGAAGTACGCACTACGTACTACCGTCATAACATGGCCTAGTCAATAATAAAAAAATACATAATTTTTAAAGTAATTATAATATAAAATAAGTTTCGTATAAGACAAGTTTCGTTAGCAAACGATTGCCATATTTTTTTTTGTTAACTAACCTAATTACTTTCATTCCAAATTATGTTTACTTATATATTAGACTTTTTAAATTTTTTTATTTGAGTATTTTTATTTTTTATTTTTATATAGAACAAAAATCTTTTTTTTATAACAAGGTAATGTGTCAACCTTTCGCAAACGCTGTGGAGCAAACGTGTCGGGTCGACCATTATAGATGGGTCTTTTAGATGTCTCACAAAGATTGTTGGTCTGTTTCATCAAACTTAAATATCATCTGTATAACGAAATCAGCTTAATTTTACAACGGTCCAATTTTTTTGTATTCATATTTGGCAGGTTAATCTACACGACCTTAATACAGGCATATTACAGTTTAAAAGCTTTTGCTTTGCATGCCGATAGTCGGCCCTTTTACTATCACGTAGTTAACCGGTTTTTTTACTGCTTAATAATAATCCCTTACCGTTTACTATATCTAATATAACATTTTATAAGTGTTCTTAATTACGTTTCATTACATTTTTTAACATAGTTGTTTATAATTATGTATATACTGCGTCGAAGTAAAAATAATTGTACATTTTAATAAACACTTTTAAATAATATTACACTAACTCGGTATACGAAAAATTTTAATTATATTTCAAAAAATTGTGATTCAGCTGCTTCCAAATACGCTACAACGTGTAGAAAGACCAAGTCGTTGATCTATTTTTAAGCCTAATGTAAATAAATAGATTCACTTGCTACAATCGAAAGACTTTTTTGACCAAACACGTTTTGTTGCATAAAATATCTGTATTTTGCCTTATAAAAACATGCACATGTAAAAAAAGAATAATCGCATTCTATTGTTACAGCTAAAGGTTGTTTGTCAATAAGATTGGTATTGACATCTAGTGCTTTATAGAAGAAACCTAAAAACTCTCGATACATGAATGGAATCTGACTGTCGATATTCAGAATTACGCTTTCGCTGGAATTGTTAGCGCGTTCCGTGAAACTATTATCACCGCTCATTAACATACCATGTTGAAAAATTGCACAATTCCACATAAAACACTTATACAGCAGCCTTAGACATTGTTACATTTTAGAAAAATCAAGACAAATTAAAGACATTAGAAGGATGAATGGGTAACTTACCGGAGTGTTGTGTATCCTTGGGCAGATGATCCAAGTGAACATATGATAGGACGAGCCAGGATGCACGCTATCGTGTTGCACGTTATAAATACTGGCACTATCCAAAAATAACGCAATAATAGCGATGTTATGCACTTGTATTGTACAACAAGTGAGTAGCACAGGCGCACCGAGTGGCGGCGCGCGGTGAACTGCTGGTAGCCGCCTGCCTGTGCCTGGTGCTATACGTTATACGTATTTATTTGTACGAGTGTCGACTGTCGGGTAGGATACACGCGGCGCGGCGGCACCGGGACGAGGGACCGTGAAAGAAGGGCTACAATCCGACGCCGTTTTTTGCCCCGTCTAATATTAGCAACAGTCTGGCTCACTTCGTTGAAGGGATTGATCATTGAAGTACACTTTGTTATTCGTCAGTCAGTGTCTAATGTGTGTTAGGGCGAACGAGAGTAAAACCGTTAACAGATTATAAAAAAATAAAATTAATTCTGTTTTCGTAATTGTTTTCTACTATTGGAGAGCACGAGCGAAATATTTATTTGTTTAAAATTCCGCTTACTGTTATGATAAAATAAGCTAATTGCAATAGACTTTTTAAAAAAATCCTTTGAAAAAAACGACTTAATGATATGTTTCTATTCAATATATATATATATATATATATATATATATATATATATATATATATATATATATATATATATATAATGCATATGTATATATTAAAGATTAAATATGAGGATAAACGTAAACTTAAGCCCGTAAAGCAACTGACTTCAATATTGCATGGAAAACAAAATTAAATACATTAACGCTCGGAAGTAAATTATAAAATTGCAGGCATACGTTGCTTACATCAATACTTTATTAATTTTGGTGTTTATTGAACAACTTTGTCAAATTTATATTTTGTGGCAAACACTGTTTTATATCTATCTCCCTTAAAGGTGATTGATTACAAGTTCAAAATTCAAATCCTGTTCTAGATATTTCATCACTATATGAAGCAAAAATGGGTGAACTGAAATCATTGTGTATGGACAAATTATGGAAACCGCAATGTGATCATATTTGGTTATAACAATATTCAAAATAGAAGAAATGCGTTTTTATTATATATTTTTGTTAACTAGATTCTTTATGGAATTCCTTTAATTTTTAACTAGATCAGTAAATATAATACATTTGTGTCCATATTTGCATTCCGCACGTAGGTCGCTATCTGACTTCCGGGAGTAGTATGTTGGCACAAGGAAACATAATGTGTGTAACCGAAGACAAATTACACAATTTCCTAGCGCAATATTTTAATGTGATTAGAGTTTTATTTTTTTTATTTTTAAATACCTATGAGAATTTACATGGCAAAGACTATTTGTATGTATCCATTCTTGGACTTTTAGTTTATTGAAAGCTAAATAATTATTATAACAGTTTAGAATGAAATAAATAAATTAAACAAACCTTAAGGCAGTATTTCAAAGGGAATGGAGTCTTAACACTATATTGATTTTTTTGCTCTGGTAACAAAGCAAACGCTTAATATTCCTTTCGCTTAGCCTGCTGTTGCTAAATTATTTCTAAAATGTTGTGAAACTCGTGTGTCTCACTAGAAAAAAAATACTTATTTAAAAAACGTATAAAAAATTATACGTAGCGGATTTTGAACCAGCGCCTCTTGGAGTCCGTCCAAGCGCTCTGACCACTAGGTCATACATTGTCAATGCATTTTATCTTGCCAAACGATAAATCTAAGAATTACCTTTGAGTCTCGGAAATTTGTGAAAACCTCCCAACAGAGATGCTACTAATAGCATAAATAAGTTTTAACAAGCATATAAGAATTTTGATGATTAGACGAGACGCGTGTTCTAATTTCAATTCGCTCAAATTTTTATACGTATTCCAGTATTTTTTTTCCTTAGTGTGGATTAACACTTTAAAAATAGTTAAAATAGGTAGGGTTAATTGTTGGGTTCTAATTTCCAGCATGGCTCTCCATATGACACCTTGATTTTTTGTTGAATACGAATATTGTCAAACAAAATAGGTAATTGGTGGGAATATTTTCAGGGTTCCGCACTGAAAATATATAGGCAAATTTCATACAATATCGTACGGTTTCATTTTATTTATATTGAAAGAAATGTCATAACAGCATTTTTGCGGCTAGGTGACGAAAGCTACCGGTTTTAAAATTTCACTTTAAATAGGTAAAGTGAAATTTTAAAACTTTTATCTTCTAATACACACAACAAAGTACATACTTACTGTTTTTGTACTTCTAAGACACACAACAAAGTAAAATTTACATACTTTAAGTGCTTTACAGTGCCGTTGTATAAATATATTTAATAATTTATAATTTATATTATAAAACATGAGCTAAACTTGTATGAATTTGTAAAAATTACGATTTTAATTTGCGCTTACCTAGCAAATATAAAAATCTTCAAAAGAATATAAAATTAACCACTTACAAATTAATTACAGTATCGTGCGTTACATTATTGGTTGTTCCGGATTTTATTTTTTTTTCAAATTATACATCGTAAAATATGATGTGAAAAGATAATTAACAAAAATTAAGTAGATAGGTGTCCGTATAATTAGTCGTACTGATTGATACATAACTATTTTAACTTATCTCTACCATACTTTATATTATATTTAAGCATCAATTCTTCATGAAAATAAATAATGTTCATTTCTTTGTTGTATATCAAAATATAGAATATTACAGAACACTACGGTCTCCTTTTTCTCCCTCCTCCTCTCCTGTTAAGTAAGGCGATTAAGGATAGAATCACTTTCATTTTTCATCATCACGATCATTTTTCAAAAAATCTTTAATCTTTCTCTTTGTAGGCTTTTAAAATTTCGAGTTCAATATGCGTTATTAGTAATGGTAAATTACAGAGTCGGTCAATGTAAAACAACTTTCGTTTACTTTCGATCGATTTTATATTTAGTATATTTCGATTTTATGTGTTTTCGACGTGCTGATTAATTATATGATATTAAAATTTTATTTTCCTGATGAAATAAATAAAAAAATATTGACATTTACAATTGGAGACCAAAATTGATTCTAATAAAAATTGTTGTAAAAATGTTTTTAGTAAAAATCCTAACAAATTTGTATCTTTTTGACTTCTTCTTTTTAAAAATCAAAACATACGGAATTCATGTTTTATTTAGTTTAGATATGTTAGATTAGTTTCTTCTAACCGTTAATATTTTATGCACTTTAAAGTTTAATTTACAACAATGCTTCATGTACAGTTTTAGTAAAAGTTGATGTAATGCAAATAAAGATAACGTTACTTGTTATTTTTATACAATATATAAAGTTTGTATATTCAATAAATTTTTACTATTTTTAAAGTGTTATTCTACACTTAGGAAAGAAAAATTAAGCCCTTGGAACCGTCCAAGCTGACTAACTTAGTTGGTCAGAACGCTTGGACGGTTTTTAAGGGGTGTGGTTTCAAATCCTACTTCGTTCAAATTTTTATACGTTTTTAAATTTAGTATAATAATTTATGTCTATTTGTACATAAAAAGAAATTAAAACATTAAGAAATTTACTTAGAAATTAAAACAAAATTTGATTTGATATCAAATCTTTTTGTTTTAATTTCTAAGTAAATTTCTTAATGTTTTATTGTTTCATTTCAAAAATTAGCGATGTATCATCCGCAAACAATACCATTTCATGGCCCTTTTCAACTAAATATGGTAGATCATTTATATATATAAAAAAAGAAAAGGACTAAGAATAGACCCCTGTGGGACCCCATACTGATTAATGATCCAGGCGATTTCCTACGATTCACATCAACCCTCTGAATCCTATTAGTTAAATACAAAGTCAGAAGATCGAGTGCACGTCCTCTTATGCCGTTGCATAAGAGGACGTGCACGCAATCAAACGCCTTGGACAAGTCACAGAACATGCCAAGAGCATCATTTGATCCTTCCCATGCCTCATAAATACTCTTTAAGAGAGCTATACCAGCATCGGTTGTAGAGCGACCCTTAGTAAAACCATACTGTTTATTATGCATGAATTTATGATAATTAAAATGTTTGATATAAAATATTTTTTTCAAAAACTTTATTAAATGAAGGTAGTACGGATACAAGTTGTTAGGATCTGATGTACTACCTGATTTAAATATAGGTATGATTTTACTAAATTTCAGTAAGTCAGGAAACACACCGTCCAGATGAGGAGCAACAGCGTGTATTATATAACTAATCAATTTGCCAGAAATACCGCATATATCTGATGTTTTCTAGATATCTATGGTCTTGAATGTTTTAACAATATCTCTAGAAATGACTGAATTAAATTTCGCACTCCTTCAACAATGACTCAGCGACAGCTGTGGAACCTATAAGGGTTTTGGTTGTGGAAACTGGAATATCAGCAAAAAATTTTCAAAAATACTAGCAACTTCTTGATCATAGCTGGTTTTACCATTGTCAATTTTTAATTTAAATTCATAAATGCAATTCTTTGTATTACCAGTTTCACAATTTATTATGTTCCATGTCATTTTAATTTTGTCAGAGGATTTTTTTGTTTTGTTTCTAATATGTAAAGATTTTGCCATGGAACATACTTTTTTAAACAATTTCGAATAGATCCTAACATAATTAATAAAAGATTTACTGTGGTTATATGCTTTTTCATTATAAAGTTCATATAACCTTTGTCTCCTCTTATGAATTCCCACAGTCGAACAATCATTAAATGATAAGAAACTCCTGGATTCTACTGTTTTAGAAGTAAATACAGCATTTAACTAATTTTTGATAACATTAAAAAAAATCCCATATAATAAGTTATTAGTACACTGACGTATAGGAGTTTTGCTGTTGTATTTGTTCTAAACTCTTCTTTACGATTTAGTTGTCATCGGTACACAAACAATTTTGTTTTTTTACAAATTTTATTTTTACCAAAGTAAAATGAAGCCAACTGACCGCAATGATCTGAGCTTAATATAAAGTATTTGTAAAAACATTATCAATATAAGTGGCGGTACACTAGTTATTCTTGTTGGGTCATGAAATAAGTCAACTAGGTTATATAAATTTAATAAAGACCTGAATCTAGTACAAGTGGTGGAGTTTATATTAAAATAACAACATACAACTATAGGCTTCTTAGATCCAGAAAATTTTACAAATACCTCTTCTAATATAGTTTACAGTGGGAGGTCTGTACACACTTACAACAATGTAATGCTCAAGATCAGCACAGGCCATTTCAATAGTTTTCTCAACGGAGAGGCTCACAATACGTTTACGTTCTAATTTTGTAAGATTTTTCCAAAATTATTAAAGAGCCACCACGAATTGTTTTTTCTCTACTGAAAATACTAGCTACTTGGTGATTCTTGAAATTAAAAATAGCCTCAGAGTTTCGAAGTTTCGATGCTCTGTGATACAAAGTACCTACATGAATATTCTTACAATTTAAGAATAATTCAATTTCTAATTCTTTATTAAAAAATCCTTGTATGTTTGATGCACCAAGTTTGTATCATTATCAGTTCATAATGTATTTATTTTTACATTATTATTTAAAAAAAATATATTATTTTAACAGTTATTAGATATATTGCCAGAGATGGCCTCTATTGTCTTTTTATTTAATTTAAATTAATTGGAACGGATTTCAAGCATGTCAAATTACACTGTTCAATTGGAACAGTCTATCTATAGCCACAGTATAACTCTATAGCCACAGTATTGGCTGAAGTAAAAAGTATATAATATGATAGCATACGTGCTGTCTGTCTTTTGTAAAAATAAGATAGGTGTAGCCTTACACATGTCAAATGTGTTAACTGTTTTTCTTAATACACTACGAACATTTAAAATATGTATTAACATTACAAATACTTTAAATTACTATTACTAAACAAGAAGACTAGTTTCGTCTCGCAACAGACAAGTAAGAATTCTAACTTAATCAAAACAGTTCAATGACCATTTAATGCAAAAAATATTCAAGATTTTACTGATAGCAACATCAGTATCAGTATAATTATTTATCTTGAAAGCTTAGGGAGTACGTGAAGTGAAGCGAAAGGAAGGACGTGACGTTTATCTATAATATAATAAATATATGTATACAGTTAAAAATATATGTATACAGTTAAAAATATATGTATACAGTTAAAATATATATGTATATGTTGATTTGACCTAGAATTAGAAAAAAGATCAACTGAGTAATTTTTCTTACTATATAATAACTAATAGATTATACATATATTTCTTTTAATAAAATTTTGCCACATGCCATGGAATAAAATCATGGCATAACCTAAATGATTGTAAATGACAATGAAAATTAATTATGGATTGTACTGGAGCCAGGTGAGCATTTCATTGAGGTTATGCTCAATTTTATATGTCTACGCATCTCGTTTATGTAGCACGACAGGCATAGGCAATTTTTTTGCATGGGATATCTGAGAAATGAATAAGATCATTCCCCAATGGGTCATAATACGATTTTTTTGTTACCAGAGCGAAGAAATAGTATATTAAATATTTCGAAATAAACGAAAATATTAGATCGAACTCGCAATCTGTGTCGTTTACAGTCACACGCTTGACATCTACGCCACGAGAGACCTCATGTTACCCATAACAGCGTTGTTATTATTAAATACGTTTAATACTACTATTTTAACATTCAGAAAATTCTGTCACTCTAACTTTTGCCGTTTAAAAGTACTTCGAACAATTTAAACTAAATACTATATTTATTTTATATCAAATTCTTTTAGTAGTATAACCTGTATTTATTTTCACACGTTTAAGTAACAAACAGACAATTAGTAGTTCAGTAAACTCGTCTATAATTAGAATCCTTTTAAGCCTTTCATTTCGATGAGTCCCAAAATAAAAATTCAGATGTGGAAATGTCATTTAAAGTGGTTTAAATGTGTTAAACATATTTAAAGGTTACCTATCTATTTATAACTCGTTAATAATAACTTAAGAGCGTAAATTCCGTAAACATTGTAGTTGTTGCAATGTCCAACTAAGAAATTATTAGTTTTTTTTTAAGAAATTAACGACATAAAAACTGTTAAGTAATTGTTTTATTATCAGCAAATTACACAAAATTTTAACGAATAAACTTTATAAAAATTTTGTAATAAATTATTGGAAAGTTTTACCTAATTCCGTTCGGTGGTTTTGGATGAAAATAGAACAAATATCAATTCTGATAAACATTGCCGTTTATAATACTAATATAATATTAATACGACCATCCTATGGATATTTAAGAATTCGATAGCCACTCGGAGAATGAACTATTTTCATTTTTGCCTTGCTAAGACAAAACGCTTTATACTCAGCCACATCATTTACTGCCAGGTGCTTTTGCACTGCGCCTCGAAAGTAGTAGTAATGATGTTTAGTCGTATCTAGAACGAGGCATATGGTAAGTTGCAATATCAATTAAGCAAAAAAAAATTATGTAACGGGTAGACTAAGTTTGTACTTACTTACTCTGTATCTCTAAAAGCGTAGCCAGAGAGAACGGAGCACCAAACGCTACGGTCTCGGCATACCTCTTCCGCCTCGTCCACTGTTATCAACCTCTTCATACATGCCCCTCCAGGGAACCTTCCTCCAGTACCATTTTTTCAAAGATCAACCAAGGTCTCACCCTCCTACTACTCACTTTTCCTTCATAAACCTTTTTGACAATTCTTTCATCACTCATTCGCTCGACGTGCCCAAACCACTCGATCACGTTCTTTTTCACCGTAACTACCACGCTCGTACCAATCTACCTCTTCGTTGGGTATGCGATGAGCTAAATTAACCCCGCATATCCAGAATACATCTTCATGTTTGGCTAAACAGAATACAATATTGATATCTATGCTTTCAATGTTACAGAAGAAGAATGTAAGAAAGATGAATACTGTGGAGATATTATATCTTTACCTATAAAGAATCTTTACCTATAAAGAGATATATCTTT
>DWMZ01003708.1:0-12435 GCA_018249855.1 Eueides tales michaeli | reverse complement strand
TTACTGTAGGATTATTTATCTTAAATAGTTCTAAATAAAAGTCCGCGACAGCATATATCTATCTTTTATGTGTAAGTCACTATCACCAAAATAGTGAACGCGGACGAAGTCGCGGGTAACAGCTAGTATTGTATAAATGTTACTTGAGCGATCGTCAAAAATTGTGAAATATGTTTATAGAGTATATTTATTTCTATTTAGTATAATTTTTCTATTTGAGGGAATAATTTGTGATCAAGTAGTTAGTACTTTTGCAATGTCACGTTCCAACCGCAGATACAGCGAAACGATTGACTTTTTATTATTATAAGGAAAGCCCTAAATTTTTCTACATCTTTCTTTAATGAATGAACAATCTAGCACAACAACATTGATTTCAAGGATTAGCATTTTTAACCAAAGGAATTCTTTATTTTAAATATTGGTACAGAATTATAAAGTTTAAGACAATGAAGAAATATTTTTATAACACCCTAATTAAAAGATTACAAACACAATACTGTATAATGGTAATTTGTAGCATTCTACAGTGGTGTAATAATTAAAAATATGTACAAAAAATAATTAAATGTCCATTTGGATACTCAGTAGAACTGAAAGCTGCTCTTTGTCTCGTTACCAGAGCGAGGAAAAATATTAAATGTTGCATTCCCCCGAATGCGATCGAATTCACAAATATCTCGTTAACAGTAACAGGCCTGAGCTCCTGCGCCACTGCAGTCGCAATAAATTTTAATACAATTAAATAATAAAAATTTAAGAAGTCATTGCATAAAAGTAATTTTTATGGCAAATTAATTATTTGTTACTTTTTTAGAAGAAAACAAAGCGCAGCTTCGAGACTACCACTTAACCCGCAATGTCTCTTAAATTGCGCAGTTTATGGTGAATAGAATATCACATAAGGTTCCCTGACTACCCTGCTACATGCAAAATACAGTGTGAAATATAAAAATATATATAAAATAAAATAAATTTCGTAATTAAAGCTCGACGTTTCATTAGCACTTTGTTTGAGGACACCAACATCTAGTTTAAAATGTAATACTCTTTTCAAATTAGACTCTGTGCGGTACATGAGGTTATTTTCTCTGTATATCTTAATTACTCTTATATTCATTTTGTTTTGAGTAAAATATTTTTTTTCTTTTTGCAGTTATCGTGGCATAGTGGGTAAACGATGGAAGTGGATTCCAAGGAAACTTTGATACCTATTCCTAAGATAGTCCGTCCCTATTAATACACTTCCGATCCTCATTTTCCGAATAATTAACGCATTTTATGTTAAATGGCGGAACTTAACACTGTTATTTGACTTGTTAATAGAGCAAAAATATTTAAATATTAAATATTTCATTTCCTCGAGTGGGAATCCAACTCACAATCTGGTGCGTTTACAATCGCTCGATCATGACAAGCCTCGTGAAACAGTTTTTTTTAATTTTTTATACATATAACAAATTTGAATAAATCATAAACCTAAACTTAATACTGAAAATCCTGATTTAAATCAAATTTACATTACAAACTTCACAAAGTTTATCCTACAATTAACATTTTAGTGACTGAAGTCAAAGAGCAAGGACTGAGGTAACTACCTACTAGCGTATTCCGATTGAGGATGTTTCGAGATTGGAAGCGTAATCCAAGCCTTAATGAGATATAATATATACATCAATTAGAAACATATATTAAAATTAACAAGACAAACGATGTTGAGTTCCGCCTTTCAACATGATTGCAAGTTATTATCTTATGTTATAGCAAAATCTGGGGAATATATTGTACTCGCACTAGACTTTTATTCCTACAAATACGTTTTAGTATGTGATCTAAACTCGAATCACTGAGTAGACATCGAATTTACGTCAGTTAAATACTTTGCTGCTGTGATGACGCCATGTCAGCCACAGGTAGACTTTATTTAAAAAAAGGAAATTCTAATTATCACGAATGTTAAATAATTAATTATAATTACGCTACTTATAAATGTGTACAATAAAAAAACGGTGTTACATTTTATTGTTTAAATTTTAACATCATAAGTTTTTTATATGTATTTACTATAAAGTTTATATAGAGGTCATAGTGGCACTGTTTCAAGCACGTGTTGGTTAACTTTCATAAGGTAGTAGAATGCTTTTGGTGAATTGATAACTGTTGTAAACTGTCCTCCGATTTTTGTACAAAGACTGTTTAGAAGATTTTTAATAGAAGACCATAACATGGCCGTACGTAGGAAAATTCTACTATTTCATGCCTTTATTACTATGTGACTCTAACGTTTACAGATAAACACCCTGAACTTTTAAATTGAATTAAATTCACGATCAATTGAAATTAGTAAATCCTTGACTTCTCTATATTGATATATGATATCCCCTCGGCGCAATTAAGGACAAACCTTACCAGCCCCATACTTATCCGCTTTACTAGCTTAAAGTTAAGAAATTGAGTATGGAATATTATTAGGAAATAGTTGCAGTGTTTCAATATCATAATTTTTACCTTGACCAGGACAAGAAATCTTTAGTACAACCAAAAAGAACTTTTACTTATATTTGAATTTGCTGAACAATTAATAGGGTCATCTTTATCATTCTGTTCCGATAAGAGCAGCAGAAAAGTAGTTACGTTAGCGAAACTACAGCTTCTTGTCAGAAAGTACCTTTAGTCAACTAATTTCAAAGATTCGAAGAAAGAGTGTGCTTTCTGTTATATTTTCCTATTTCGATTTCTAAAACTATAAAATTATATTCTAAATTATAGAACTATATACTTATAACTACACATATTTTTGAGACTTATTTATTAAGGTTTTTTTTTATGACTTAACGCTGTATCCCGCACATGGCAGGGTAGTCAGAGGTAACTTCAGAACAGAGTGTTAAGACACTCCTTATTAACTTAATAAATTCTTAAATATTGTAAGTGGAATATGGAATACTAGCTCTAATCATTATATATTAATAAATTAAAATATTTTTTCTACTTTAAAGTGAAATTCCATTCTCTCTTGCCAAAGAAAATTCTAACAAATTGTCTTTGGGTAGCGGAAATTTGTAAAAATCTCCCTACAGACATGTTAACAACATTAATGAGTTGTAACAAGCGTTTAAGAATTTTGAATCAATAAGAACATATGGCTTAATTGGTCAGAGTGCTTAGGCGGTTTCCTAGAGGCGCAGGTTCAAATACTGCTACGTTCAAAAATTTTATTCTATTTTAAATTTAGTATTAACATAATCTACAAGCGCACAAGTAATAAGCTCACTTGTTGAATAGTGTCTATGATATACTTTCCTCTCATGACCAAAGATATTCGTTTCTCATTGGATAGTAAAACATGAACTATTTTTATCCTATTTAAATTACTGCCACTAAGTGATTTCGATGTTATCTTCTGGATTGCAAGCAGAGAATTACCACTAGGGAACTTTGATCAGACAGACTGATTTATCAGCTAGTGTACCTCAATTTGGCATTTCTCTCCTCTGCTCTTTTGCATTTCTATAAATGCTGAAGTTTTATCTAATCAATACCATCTTCTAGTGGATGATTTGCAGTTACGTAGATAGGCTGCTGTTGAGTATTTAAATCCTTAAATTCTGAATATTTACTCTGATCTCATTTATTAGCCAATGATTGACCTTCTAATTAACGCTTCCAAATCTCAAACTGAAAGTTGACAATTATCTCCTAGGGTAGATTTAAATAATTTGCCATGTATAAAAGTAAGCGAGACAATAAGGCCTATGTATGATCAGTAAGTAATTTGGGTCTTATAATTGACAGCAAGTTATCGTGGTCTGTGAACATTAACGAAATCAGTAAATGCATGCATTATTCTCTGCACTCTCTTTAAGGACTTTAAAATTTACCTATTCACAGTAAAACCACTACATATTAAGCTGATGTTTGCTATTCTGATGCTAGTGAGAAAATTTTCGACAACTTTGACTGATATCAGATTTTTTTTGTTTTCTTTTCTACTTACACAAATTTGACCACGTATGTATCTGATTTTCTTCGTTTATTGAATTGCCTTCCTGCTTATTTACACCGCTACATGAACATTCTCACACATCTTTTTAACATTTTAAAGTTATCTTCTCCTTATCTGAGAGAACGTTTGCAAATTGCACTTTCAATTGATAGATCTGTACGCCCCTGTGTAAATCCAAAAAAAGCTTAATTTCTCTACATTTCCCACATTCTATAGAAAATTCTAAGAATTTTTTTCTTTCTACGAAAACTCAGTATAGTCTTACTTCCTAATTTTAATACTGTATGGTAATCCGACTCTTAAAACTTTTAAAATCAAATTAAAATATCATTTACTTAACTTGAAACAAAAACTTTAATGCTTAGCCTTATTTTTTTCTTTTTCTTAATTATTTTAATCTTCTTTTTTAAAATCAAAAATACAAAATATACACAGTAACATTTGTTTTTGTAATATGTTTTTATATATATTTTATAAGTATAGTGTTTCTGTGTTTATATACATACGTGTAATTATATTGATAACTTTTAGGTAATAGTATTTGTTAATATTAACGTAATAGTTATTTTAATGCTGGAACTGAATTGTTTCTCTTAATATCTCCTACATTCAAGGGTTTTTGGTAGTTCTCTCTTAAGATATATTAAATATATATTTTTAAAGATATAATCTACACTTGGAAAGAAAATACTTATCAAAAAATCAATCCCCGATGCTCTTGGCTATCATAAATAATTGTAATGTAATAAGCGTATATGAATGAATGGAGATGGAGAACGAGAACGTATGGCTTAGTGATCAAAGCCTTGGACGGATTCCAATAGGCCCAAATCCCACTACGTTTAATTTTTTATACGTTAAAAGAACGTATAATATTTATCTGTACAAATAAACATATTTATCTGTACATTTTCTTTTGTCATTATATATTTAGTGTCTTTTCCTTTCTTAAGTGATACAAAAATAAATGAAAAAAAAAAATTAAGTTACGTTATTTTCAATTTGAAATTATCGTTCTCACCTCATTTACCATTGGCCTGAAGTAGCGCAGAGGCACAAGCGTGCGCCTGTAAACGTGTAAATAGATTGTGGTCTCAATCCACACTCGAGGAAATTAAATATTTAATATTTTCATTTGCTCGCTCCGGTAACAAGGTAAAACGAGGCATTGAGATCAGCCTCTTAAAACACAATGACTCCAGAATTCGGCGTTTAATGGGACAGAGTAGACACCCAACTCTAGGTTTACAGTTTCCTTTTACTTAGCTCGCTATGTACGGGACACAATGGAGAGCTAAAAACAAATTCATAGATATTTTTATATTTCATCTATGGAGTAGAATTTTACTAAAGTCTGATCGTCTATTAGTATACTCGTAACGTACAGAGATTATAGTTATTCTCAGTAGAAACATTTTAAGGAATCAAACGCACTACTATCGACATATTTAGATACGGCACGTTGCTTGCTTATTTTTTCTTTTCTATTTTAAAAATATAACTTCATATATTTTGTTGGTCAACAGCCAACTCAATTCTATGATACACTTTCACTAAATGAGATTGTGTAATCCCATATATTACAATGAAGAGATTTTTTAAATGACTCGATATACATACTATATTATATTATTAGAATACTCGCGGCTTCGTCCGCTTGGTTTATACAATTATTTATTTACTGATATGAATTACTTTTCATCGTGTTCATATATCATTTTATCTATTTCCTAAATTTAAAATCAATATCATTACATTAAAATTAAAGTAAACAGCAACAATTAACAACATGATTTATATGATATATAGTCTATTTAAGAACCAATTAAAATAAAATAAGCACTAAATGTTAAGGGAAGCTTTCTAAAATCTATACTAATATTACAAAGCTGCAGAGTTTCTTTGTAAAAAAAAAGGGAAAAAAGTGTTATAAAAATATTTTTTTTACGTTTTTAAATTTAGTATTTTTCTTTTCTAAGTATGGAATAACACTTTAAAAATAGTAAGAATATTTAATAAATAGCATTCTCTCTTGCCAAACGATAATTCTCACGAATTGTCTTTGGGTAGCAGAAATTTGTAAAAATCTCCCTAATAAACTATAAATAAGTTGGTAACAAGCGTATATATATTTCGACGGAGCTTGATGAGAACGAATGGCTTAGTGGTCAGAGCGCTTGGACGGATTCCAAAAGACGCGGGTACAAATCCTGCTTCGTTCAAATTTTTATACTTTTTTCAAATTAAGTGTTTTTCTTTTCTAAGGGTGGAATAACACTTTAAAAATAGTAAAACTTTATGATATTAGTTATTTTGATTTAACTATATTGTTAGAGCCACAAGTAAAAACATGTACAATAATGAAAATTGCTTTGAAATGTACCAACAAACAGACAAAAAATGTATAAGTCTTTTGCTTGGTATTCTGTTACATTGATAAATTACCCCAATAATATATTTTCTCATATGTCTCCCATGACAGTGTCTAGATACAGTTTTATTATGTTTATGATGGAGTGGTAATAATATAAATCTATACTAATATTATAAGAGAAAAACTTTGTTTGCTTGAGCGCGCTAATCTCAGAAACTACTGGTTTGAATTAAAAAAAATAAATAATCTTTAAAAATACCTAGGCAACATTTGAATCTCCTCCCACTTGCCATAAAGGCCCTGCCCTAAATTGCATAACATCTATGAACCCCAAAAGCTAGGCATAAAATTATGCTCTCCTAGCACTTGTAGGAAAAGATTTTTTGATGTGTGAGTAACAATTTTTTTGCTTTTGATAATAGCTAGTCCATTAATTATTTTATCTTTGGCAAGAAAAGTTCACCAGGTGCAGTGTTGAACACTCCATGTTTCGAAACTTCAGTGAGAATGTAATGTCTTAACACTTGGTTGTCTCTGTTAAATAATGTATTATCCAGTTAAATAATGTATTATGGTGCCAAAGGAGGTCGAGAATTTATTTGTCAAAATGTTTATATTAATCATAATATATTTATGATTAATATATAAACATTTTGACAAATAATTTTACCATTTTAACAAATAATTTTACCACAAGCAACGTCCAATTTAGGTATCTTTTGTTTTTTTGTCATCATCTTGTCATCTTTTATTATTTTTTTCACCTATATGTTTACTCTTTAAGTAAGTAGGAGGACCCAGTATCAAGCGCCACCAACCTTTTTTAGATGGTAATTCTAAAATTAAATAGACATCAAGAACAATAATTAGCTTCAAAGAAAAAAATCAGAGACCATAACTCGTCTAGCTTATCTGGACTCTAGCCAGCTTCATTTGCATACCAAATTAGTAAATTTAGCGTTTTTTTCCCCAAATTCCTTGTAGCCTAGTAATTCTTTTTAATCAACATATTATACTGAAGCGGATGTGCCTATTATATCATATATGGTTTTTTTTGTCACAGCTGATATTGAATAAAATTTAACTTTGATTATCATTTTATGAATCTATTCTACAATTATAAACTAAAATTAAAGAGCTGAATTGCTGAATGAAGTATAGCTAATATATCAGAATAACAATAGCAAAGTACTCGGCGGGTACCTTAAGTATTTTTGTTAGGTACGTTTGCAGCTTTAAGTCTTTCTTGTTTATCCTTCCTTCTTACTTTTATCCTTACACGAGGCTTTATTATTTTTTCATGCTTTCTTCATTCCTTTAAAATCATCTTCTCAACTCATAATCTCATTTTTCATTGCACTTTTTACTAAAGCATCTTTTCAATTGCCATGAGCCTCTTTACCACAAAATTGAAATGGAACTAAATATTTTTTTATAGAAGTTAAAAGAAGAAGAAGTTAAAGTACCACCATACAATCTCTGAGGTCCAGTCAGCATATTTCAACACTTCCAAACTAGAAATGGATAACTATCTGTTTGTAGCTCCGTTCTCCATTTCCTGTTATTCCGGGAATGGAGTGTTGAGTGACGATTACAACACGTGAGTGGGTCTTGGGCAGAAGTCCTATCAGTGCACTCTCCTGCATATGCCAGATGCAAAGGCCCTTGAATGGATTGGGAACATTCACTGGAAGCTAGCCTTCTATTCTCGACCTCCTCCAACTTTTAAATAAAATTATTCTTTTAATTTATTATTATGATTAAAATTGAGTCAAAATTAAACGAAAGTTAAAGTATCATTTCGTTACATTAGCTATTATACACATATAATAAAATTTAATTGAGGGTCCTTAATGCTAGGTGATTGTGGGGAATGACGTCATTAGGTGAAAACTTTGGACCTGTTTTGTAAACGAGACCGTTACGTCGGTCGTATACTGCCATATAATTATGAAGTTTAGAAATATTTTATTGTGGCTTATTATGGTGCAGGGGGACGAGAATGTGACTGTAAACGTGACAGGTTGTAGGTTCGATCCCCACTCGAGAAAATTAAATATTTATTATTTTATTTCATTACTTTGTTAACAAGGCAAAACGCGTTATTGTCTTATCTCTAGGTTCCCAGGTTCCCTTTGTGTACCCTGGGATGTGCGGGATGTAGAGTGAAGCTGAATAGAAAAACAAATATAATGTAGTCTACAAACGTGAGGCTTTAAATAGAATTTTCTTGTATTAGAAAATGTTATTTACATTTTTATATAATAATTGTAGTATATAAATTCCAGCACAATACTATACAAGAAACATAAAGTTGCGATTAAATATGTTTTATAGAAAACTACACGTAACAATGTGTTTGAATGAATTCATAACATAAGGGAACTTTGTAAGAATAATGAGAATAGTATAGTGAACATAGTGCTTAAAAATTAAGTAATTAAACTGTCTCAGCTTATATACGCTGTATCCCGTACATGGCAGGGTAGGCAGAGAGAACTTAGGAACCTAGTGTTAAGACAATCCGTTCTGCTTCCGTTTCCCACTATTTGCAGAATTTCAGGCATTGCGTGTTGAGTGGCGGAACTCAACGCCGCATTCCGTAATAATGTTATTGAATATTTCTTTTAAAATATGTAACTATTTTTTAAAGGTTGTATTCTTATCTAACTATGTCGAAATTCTTATAAACTTTATAAGCAGATTAAACTGATGTTAATAATAGTTTTTTTTTATAACTTCACGCTGTATCCCGTACGAGGCAGGGTAGACAGAGGGAACCCGAGAATCTAGCGTCAAGACACTCCGTTCCACTTCCGTTCCCCACTTTCCGCCGAATTTGAGGCTTTGCGTATTGAGATGCGGAACTCGACGCCGCGCTTTACCTTATTACTAGAGCGAAAAAATGAAACATTAAAATATTTAAATTGAAAATATTGAATATTTCATTTCCTCGACTGGGGATCGAACCCAGAACCTGTTGGTTACAGTCACACGCTTGTGCCGCTGCGCCACGACAGGTCTCAAATGATAATGTAATAATAATAGTAGTAGTGATATTAATAGGAATAAAAATTTGGCAAAGGTATAAAAATTGGAACATAGCGGGATTTGAACCCGCACCTTTTTGGAAACAGTCCAAGCTGTAACGAAGTTCTTATAGGTTTGTTACAACTAGTTTCATGTTGCGAGCATCTTTGTAGGGTAATTTTTTACAACTTTCCGATACCCAAAGATAATTGCTTCAAATTGCCCTTTGGCAAGAGAGGTCGCTACTTATTAATTATTTATAACATATTTTAATAAAAAATTCCAGACCTAGGAAAGAAAAATACTTATTTAGACGACGTATCAAAATTTGAACGTTGAAGGACGTCTTTATATTGCTTTCGTTCAGTCAAAAAGAAATGTTGGATTTCATCAGATTAAGATATGAGTTTAAGTTATAGGTCTTATTAAAATGCTTAGAGAGCTCAAGAGCTTCAAAGTGAACTTAGGGTCAGTTAAAACGTTATGGATCATTTTCCTTTATAGTTAAGTTAAGAATATATATTTTTTATAATTTTATTCAATATATTTTTCTTTGATTTGTCGTTAGAAATAAGAATCCTTGTAAAAGAATCCTTGTTTCCAAAATGAAAAAAAAACCTTTTAGAAACAAGATAAACTACAGCGTTGAGCTCCGTACCTCATACACAATGTCTTGAAAATTATTAAACGAGTGGGAAACAGACTACTTCAAGATTCGAACCCATAACCATCGCTTGTACAAACATTCTAAATTTTTAAGCACAACCACCAAAAATAAGCTCAAATACTGTAAACGACAGTTTTTATACATAAAATATACATATATGAAAATATTAACGTCAAAACTCAGAATATAAGAGAAGATGTGCATCTGATATGCATTGTGTTGATTCACAAAAGGTTGTACGTTGAAGTGAAATACTCCGTCTTTGTGACAACATTCATTTCGTGAATTAAAAACGTGCTTTCCTTTTACTGGCGCTGTGTAAAAGGGTTCGTACTTTAAATATATTATGAAATAAGTATTATTATTTGCCTTGCTGCAGTATATAGTTGGGAAACTAGTATTAAAACACTCCGTTCTCCGCTTTTTGTGCAAATCCAAACATTATTTGTTAAGTAAAAGAATACAATAATGATGAGTTTTATTTATTAGAGCAGAGAAAAAATGTGAGAGTGTGGTCAAACCCAAGATTATTGCGTTTAAAGTCGCATGCCCCTGCACCTGCCTCGCCTTTCGTGACGCAGGGGCGTATGTGCGTGTAAACGTGATAGGTTGTGGATGTCGATCATTCTAATTAAACATTTAAAGTTTCCATTTCTTCGGTCTTGTAACAAGGCAAGGTGCGGCGTTGAGTTCCATGACTCAACACGCAATGCTTCGAATTCAGCGGAATGTGAGGAACAGAATGGAGTGTCTTAACACTAGGTTCCCAAGTTTCCTCTGCCTACCCTACCATGTGCGGGATACTGCGTGCAACTGATAAATTAATAATAACACATGTATAAATGTGATTAAAACTGTAATAACAACACGATATACGTACAGCTACGTACGTACGTATAACACAAATAGCTTTAGTTTAGCAATTCGGTGAGTTAACGAAGTAGGAATCGCAAATGAGCCGCAACTGTCTGGGAAACTAGGTCGCAATATCACAGTTATATGTATGTATAAGATATAAGTATATATACTTATTGAATTTTGTTTCTTTTCTGTGGGTTCGATCATCACTCGGGGACATTAAATATTTCATATTTTCGCCCTGGTAATAAGAAAAAGCGCGGCGTTGAGTTCCGCCACTCAACAATGCCTCAAATTCAGCGGAAAGTGGAAAACAATAGTATCTTATTGAGAACGGAGAGTCTTAACATTATGTTCTCAGGTGCTATATGCGGGATACAGCGTGAATATGAAGAAGGAGAATAAAATTATATTTCTTTTGCCTTTATTACTTAAATAATTTATTACTTAAATAATTGTCATTGTTGTTGTAATTGTTGTTGTTACTTAAAAGTTGTGTAACAAGACTTGTCATTTGGAACATCTGGTAAATAAATACCTTTGAAATAATTCGGTTAGGTTTAGAAACGCAATCATTATAAAACGACCATTTCCGTCTCCGAAACCAAAATCTAATTAGTAGTAAATGTTAAAAGAATTGTCTCTAAGATATATTTAAAACTTGATCTTAATTAGCGAAAAGAATTTATAGGGTTTAATTATACAGATGCCGTTTTTGCAAATTCTTTTTACTCTTATTTTTGCAGAGGCCCTGATTTTGTCTGTAGGAATACAAATTTGAGAATTGTACGTTAGATTTTCACTTGAAAAAATGGTAATTATTCAATTTTCCCCCCTCTGGTTGTCAAAGCGTAGCATTGACGTTTTTCATTTATCTAAGCAGAAATTTGAAGTATCTTTATATAAAGTTCTCACTGCATTGGTAACATGGCAAAGGGCGGCGTTAGGTTCTACCACTCAACACCTAATATCTCAAATTCAGTAGAAAATGGGGAACGGAACGGAATGTCTGACATTAGGTTCCTAAGTTCCCTTTGCCTACGTTGTCTTGAAAATATAAAGTGAATCTAAAAAAAATAATGGTTAGGAATTAAAATACTCTTCAAGTGACCGTGACGATTTTGTTAGCTTGACAGAGTAGGCAAAAGGAGTAAACTACGGGAGCCCAGTGTTAAGATAAGACGAGAACAGAAGTGTCTTATTTTTCGCTAAAATGAGACTTTGCTCGTTGAGGGGCGGATTTCAACGCCACGCTTTACTTAGATACCAGAGCAAAGAAATAAATGTATTAAATATTTCATTTCCTCGAGTAGGGATCGAACACACAACATGTCACATAGTCACACGGTTATACGTCTGCGCCACGATAGACCTCAATAATATAACCTTAATGTTGTAACTATATAACTAACAAAGATTATTTCAATTAGAATCCGTTGATGATATCTTGAGCTGAGCGCATTGAACAAAGAAATTCCTGAGGCTTATTAATACATATGT
>DWMZ01003707.1:0-12437 GCA_018249855.1 Eueides tales michaeli | reverse complement strand
AAATATTTTGTCTCAAAAAGCTTACAGACTTCTTTCCTCTATGAATAATTCAATACATTCTAAAATTTCAAAGATTTTTTTTATTTAGTATGAAAAAGTTTGCCGCATAATCAAAGTGAACCTTAAATTTCTCAACTAGGCCTACATTTTGTGAGTATCGAGTTCATTGTTTTATTATGTTTTGGTCGATATAGCGTAGCAATGCAGCGTCTGAATGGAAACGTGAAGGTTGTGTGTTTTAATTATTTCAATTTCCTTTTTCTAGTTAAGAGCGCAGCACTGCATTCTACTAGTTCAGACACAATGTCTCAAAAATCTAATGTAAAATAGGTGTCATTAATATTCAGTTTCCTGTTATATGCGGGCTACAGCGTGAAAATATCGAATAATCAGTTGCCTGCAACTTTTGCGTTTTTATTTCTTTAATCATGGTTATAAACCTCCATTAAAGAAATTAAAAAAATATATAGTGATCTGTCAAAGATTTACACTTTTTTCAAAACTTATGTTGTATATACCTTCAGGGATTCCATTGTTCCACTTATAAAACTTTCTTTCGCATAATTTACAACTAAATTTAGTAAACCACGATAAAAACGCAATTTGTTACATAATTATATAAAAGAGAGAAGAGGAGCATAACGGCGCAGTAAAGGCTGTCATAGCGAAGTTGGACTTTAAACGGCTTAATATGGATTCAATTCCTATTTGGGGGGACACAAAATCTTTCGAATATTTGGAGGGGACCACAGGGTCACATTAGACTACGTTCTTTCTGTCTCTTCTCTTAATGTAAAGCTTTCAAAGAAAATTTAAAAAACAAGTAATTGATATGATACATGATAACCTCGTTCCGGTAATAATTCAAAAATATCGTCCCTCGCCATACCTTTACCTTTTTGATTTATTCCTTCAAATATTTTTACAGTATATATAACATAGTATATAGAACTTAAATCAAAATTAATTTAGTAAATGTGTATTTTGTTTATGATTTAAAATATATGTTTGTAATGGTAATGTATAACATTTACTCTGCGGACTTTGCAGGTCTTAGCACAGCCTAAAAGCGAGTGCTTAGACACTCCACTCCACCCCTCTACCCCCCCCATTTATCTCTTAATTTTAATTCAATATGTTAAAATTTAAAGCTCAAGTGAGGAGTTAATAAGCACAGCACAACCTATAAAATCAGAAATTAGTTAATCACAGTCTACTATAATCTCCAATTACAGTCTATACAGTCAGAAATTGTAAGACTTGTACGTACTACAACAGTTGTACGCTTAGTGTAATCTCGTAGCTTCTATTTTTTAAAAATGAAATATTAAGATAAGATCTTTATGTTTATATTGATCATTAAAAAAAAATACTGGAAATTGCTTTAAGGTAGTTAAAAAACACAAAAGAGAATGTTTTATTTCCTATTCTTGTTACATTATAACCACCTCTGAAATACACGAAAATATGACAACCATTATATGTTACTTTACAAAGAAAAATCTTAATATGATAAAATAACAACATTCGGTCTACAGAAAATATTTTCACATTAAATATCAAAGCCAAATAATACAAAGCACATATTTGGAGTAGTTTGTCGCGTTTCAGAGAATAAGACATCAAATAACACAAGTTACATCGACCGACGCGGGGACGGAGCTTTGATCGATTTTATGCCTTTCTATTATATAAAAAAAGTTTCGTCGTCGCAGTAGACTTTTTTTAAAGTATACGATATAACAATGTCGGGGCACTTGCACGCGCTAATCTCAGAACAGGCTTACTAGATTTAATACAGTTTTCACAATTATATTTTGGCAATCTTTTATTTTTTTTCTACATTTAGTGTTTGCTTTATTTATAACGTTAAATAAATAACATCTAATTAATATACTAAGTTCGACAATATTGCTACCAAGTTTTTATATATTTAGCTGAAATTTCAGTTTTCAATGTATAGATATTGTTTTTAAAATAGATAAGAAGAAAAAGAAAGTATTTAAAATTAGTAAATAAAATAGTGTAACTCATCCGGGTGAAGCCGCGTGCGGGTCGCTATTGTTAAATATTTCATTTACTCGAACTGAACGTACAACCTGTCGCGTTTATAGTCAGACGTTTGCGTTCTTGTCTTTTTCTTAATTACGACATACCTACGCCAGGCCTGAGGATTTTATACATTTTTAATTTAAAAAACAAGCTGCGTTAATTTGTATAACAAGCATATGTGAGTAATGAGTTTTAATTTTTTTAATGTACAATCCTAATGGCTGACTCTCTCTCTAAACATAACCTTTAACATTATTTTGCTGTTTGTGAAAATATTTTTTATCTCCAATAAAAAAATGTTGAAAACTATGGAAACATATTTTTTTGTATATTAGCATAGCTTACTAAATCTTTATAATTCTAGTATTTTAACCGTAAGCCGGCAACAATTTAAAATAAACAGAATGCCATATGTACATAAAAATAATGTAAAAGAAGAAAAATAAAATCGAAAAATATACATTTCCGTTCATCAAAATAAAATTGTAAGCGGATTTTAATGAACTTGTTTTCGTTTAAAAGAACAAAAGCTCTGGACAGCCTTTAGTATAAAAGATTCCTTTTACGAAACAAATCTACACGTATATACTAACTAAAGTATATATAAAAAATAAAATACTAAGTAAATATTAATAAATACCTAGTTACCGTTGTCGTGGGCGTCGGCCGACGGCTTTAAGATACAATGTTTGTTAAAATATTCCCCTATAAAAGGGCGGTCCGATAAGTACTTAGCCTCACCGCCGGATGGCGCCACTATCGCAAGAGAAAGTTACTATCGTGTAGAACATTCTCGTAGACGGCTACGATTAGGGTAACTTAAAATAAGTTACACTAAACCAGAAAAAGCCCATACCAATCGTTTTATATCTTTTTTATAAATTATATTTTTATACAGTCATAAATGGTAAAAGCATTTTACTCAGTTAAGAAAATCTCTATATATTTCGTTTAAAATATTAAAGATTTTCAGACTCAAGAACGGACGGTATTCTAGTACTATAGCATTTTCTAGCGCTAGTTTACTTAATGGAAGTCTGGAAGTGTCTCGCCGTGTACATGTGAAGCTGCTATTGTACCTCATTACGGCACGGTAATGCGTTTACTGCGCCAGATGGAGATATTTTCTTTATTTTTATCTTCGAGACGTGCTCTAGAAAGCCATTTAAACATACAGCATTCTGGCGATCTGATCTCAAAGTTGACTTATTATACCTATTAGCTGTCACGCACAATATAAAAGTGAAAAACTTCAAAACAGTAGAAAAGATATTTTAACGAGGGACGTTGTTGTAGACGTACACTTAAATGAGTTTAATATGGAATCATCTGCCTGTAAACGTTCCAGCTGTGATTTTGATTTATTTGTGGTTAAATTTCCTTTTTCTAGTAACAAGACAAAGTGCGGCGTTAAGATACACACGCCATTGGTGGTAAAACGGAGTATCTTAGCTCTAGTTTCTCCCTGCCTATACTGCTATATGCAGGATACATCGCTAAGTTATAATGTATACAACACACACATGTTCAAATGAAAACGTAAACATCAGTTACAAGTGATGCTGTGATTGTTCTCTGATGACAATGCAGCGAATACCGACGACGCATCTACTTTCGATATATCCTAACTAAACTTAAACCACGTAGGATTGTTTTATTTATGTCTATATTGCCTTATATACTCTGAGAGGATAAATAGGCAATACGGGAGACATTAGAGCGCGTAAGTTAAGCTAGTCCATTGAAAGCTGTAAAGACTATCTGTGTTAGCTAATGGAACAATTGAACATTATCTGCTTTTACAGGAATATAAATTTGCCTCATTAATAAACGGAAATAACTAATATTTAGGTGCAATATACACAGACGTTCTACATTTATGTAGAACCTCTGTGTATATTGCACCGACGTTCTACATATTATTATACATTTATGGCTTTATTGTTGTTTTCGGAATATATCGGGAAATACCTATTTATTTTATATTGCTCCTGACATCGAGTATGCCGTACTCGAGTCTATTATTCTCTTACATAATCACATAACATAAAGTCATTTGTCTTGCAAGAAAATGAAAACTATTTCTTCACCGAACCCACCAGCACCACATGTATCAGACGCTGCCCGTCTGCGCCACACATAGTATAATATAAAGACGAAGTGCTGCATCGAGTACAACAACGAGCATTGCATCATGTAATCAATGCTCTCAAAATTGGGCGACAAGTGGCTAACGGAGAGTCTTAACATTACTTGCTCTCAGGTCACTCTGTTGTACAATACAACTGAGTGACCTGAAGGGAAAATATAACAAAAATGAAAATAATTAATAACGTTACTTTACCATAAAAATCATGAATTGTCTCTAACATCGTATGCCACTGAATTTAATAGAAAATAACGAACCTGATATATCAACAGGTAACGTCCTATTATGTATATTTATTGTTTAATATTTAAATTTGTTTCTAATACATATAAGAATAAGTAGCACAGCGCATCCAGGACGACGATGCACGTACGAGTATATCGCACAGTAACGTATATTGCGGAGACGTTACGCAGGGAAGTAAATTACTGGAGACAAAGACACGTATAATGAATAGCTCCGGTTGTCTCTCTGAGGACGAGGACGAGCTACCAAGGAAGTACCATTTGTTGAATACGCTTTATTAGAACTATAGAGGAGAAATGTTTTATGAAGAAATATACAAGTTATTTATAATTGTATCTTAATTTCATATATATATATATATATATATATATATCTTATTAATATTATAAATCCGAAAGTTTGTACGGATGTGTGTATATTTGTTACTCTTTCACGCAAAAACTACTGAACGGATTTTCATGAAACTTTGCGGTAATATAGTTTTGATATCAGAGTAACATAATAAGTTAAAATTTATAGGGATTTTTAAACGACATAAAAAAAAGGTTCGTTTTTATGTTCCCCGATTATTCTAAGACGGCTGGATCAATTTTCAAAATTCTTTTTTTGTTCGAGAGGGTATATTTCACAATTGGTCCCATGGTAAGGAGACCAGGATCTGATGATGGAATCCTGGAGAAATCGAGGACAATCCTCAAATTTGAAAGGCACAGATGCGGTTCGTATAATAACGCAATTGGGAGATCTGACTATCATCTCATTTTATTAACCGACTTCAAAAAAGGAGGAGGTTCTTAATACGTATGTTCCTCAGATTACTCAAAGATGGTAAAACCGATTTTAAGAAAAACTTTTTTTATCGTTGGAGTTACACAAAAATAATTACTGTAGTATTATTTATCTTAAATAGTTCTAAATAAAAGTCCTCGACAGTATATATCTATCTTTAATGTGTAAGTCACTATGACCAAAATGAACGCGGACAAAGTCGCGGGTAACAGCTGGTATATATATATATATATATATATATATATATATATATATATATATATATATATATATATATATATATATATATATATATATATAGCGACCACGACGACGACGCAGGTACATCGTACGATAATGTATATTTCGGAGACATTACGAAGGAAAGTAAATTACTGGAGACAAAGACTTCACTTGTAGGTATAATGCACAGCTCCTGCTAGCTTGAATACGCTTTATTGAAACTATATAGAAGGAATATTTTACGAACAAATATAAAAGATATTTATGATTTTAAATGAAACACTTTTAAACGGATTAATCGATCGATATTTATGATTGTCGAAGGTGACACTTTCGATGGAATTTAATATTCTTTTCGTTTCTTATTTTTTATGTTTTTTTAGTTTAGTGTTGTGTGTGTAATAAAATTATATTCTCAAGTATAAAATCGTATTTTTTTTTGCATAAATGAAATTATACATTTTTAAAGTTTACTTATACACACACAGCGCGTGCAGTTTGCACAACATACATAATGACTCTAATTAATTCTATCCCACCCATTATTCACCCATTATTCATCATTCACCTTCAGGATGACAGAATTCCAGGAAAGCACTGATACCTTTACGATTCTTAACGCTTAGCTTTAATATTATACTTAGTTTCAGGTTAAATGTTAGCGTTCCTGCATACAACTAGGGAGTGCATAGTGTACAAGCATTCCATTCTTTATAAAATACATAATATTTTAGAGTTTGTATGGTAAATAGTAGAACTCAACACTGCGCTTTGTTTCGTTACAAGAGCAGGGAAATTAAAAACATCCATCGCGTAGGAATCGACTTCGCAATCATTATATTTACAGTTAGACGCTTTCTTTGTCCAATTCGATAGCTTCTTTGTATAATCTATTAGAACAGAAATGAGAAAATAAAATAAAAAGAAACTGTTAAATTACAGACATTCTCAATTACGTCCAAGGAAGTTGGTTTTTTTTCCACAGAAAACTTTTCGTTCCACACTACAACTATGACTAATTTGCTTATAAAAGATTTGACATGACGTGATAGATCACGACCACGTGCCTTCGCGAGAGGCATCGGCTGAAATATTTTTTTTGTAAATGGCCAATTCTATATGTAAAGGTATCACGGTGTAGCGGCGAAGCGGGCAGGAAACGCGGTGATTGTGTGTTCGATAAGGAGATAAAGCGTAGAGCTCCACTACTCAACATGCTTTAACTAAATGTATGCGTTCCTTAATGTTTATATACAATGCAATTTTTAGTCAGTTACGTTACTTATTTTTACTATTTTTAAAGTGTTATTGCACACTTAGGAAAGAAAAATACTAAATTTAAAAACGTATAAAAATTTGAACGAAGCAGTATTTGAACCCGCGCCTCTTGGAAACGATCCTAACGCTCTGACTGTTGGTGAGAACGAATGGCTTAGTTGGTCAGAGTGCTTGGACGCAGGTTCAAATCCTGCTTCATTCAAGTTTTTATACGTTTTTAAATTTAGTATAGTAACGTTACTTATTTTATCTTAGCACTGTATTTTTTATCTCTAAAGTATTCCATTACGCACACGTCGCCACTTTTACTAGACTGTGTGTTGAGTGGCGGAGTTTAACGCCCCGTTTTGTCATTTTATCAGAACGAGTAAATGAAAATAGACGCAGTTACGTTGTGTCCTATAATAAAAGAAATTCCTAAACATTTAAAAAGACTATTAAGTAAGCGCGTCACTCATTTTCACTCTTTGTACTAAAATATAAAAGCAAAACTATATACACCAGCAATATACCTGTGCGGAATGCCTTTTTAGTTTATTCGAAATCGAGGTTCGCGGTGATGTGACTTTTGTACTGTTCCAGCGCCTCACTGTCACATTGATAGGAACATGTTTTCATGCTTTTCAATTGAATACCTACAAACTATTTTGTAGGTATTTAATTGAAAAGCAATATTTATTTTGCCAATCCGTGCTTATAAATGCTGGAAGTAAATATCGTAACTGTAATAGGGCATTGTTCGATGTTAGGGAGTGCTTAATGCGTATTTATATAATTTAGATTTTCCAAAAAAAAATTGAGAGTACACGATGGACGGCTTGCTCGCAGTGACCCCTGCCCCTATAAAGGACTGCAACGTTCCATCAACAACCATATGCGTCATACGAGCGATGAGTGGCGACGAATGCGGCGTTGGGGACCGTCACCCAACACGTTATTACCCGTCACGTGTCAACTGACCACACGTCGTAGTACAGTATACAAATTAACATAAGTACAATAATAATGACAATAAGTATAAAACAATTTATTTGAAGCATCATATTTGAATGTATTTAGCGGGCAAGGCGGGCAATAAGACCGGGCGGGAGAAGGCCGTCTTTATAGCGATATTTGGCAAAGAGTTCATAGATTTTGGGTAAATTACGTCGCACTAAGCGCACTGTCGTTTTGTTTAACACTTTTATGGTTATTCTGGACTATTTTTAAAGTGATTAATTAATGCTTTCTATAGGTAAGCCTTTTGGTGTGGGAGATTAAAAAAATAAAGTTTTAGCTTTACACAGTCAAAACTTTGTATTATATACGTACTTTGTCTTTTTTTAAACTTATGTTTTAATAAAATATTAAATGTTTCAATGTAAATTGGTTTATCCTCACGTTGTGTCCTCCTCATAGCAAAGTACAGCATGGCAGAGAGACCCCAGTATCAAGACATTTCGTTACAAACTTTACACTAGAATTATATGTATTGAAATTTCCAAAAAGTAATTTAAATATATAATTTATACTAATTTATATTTATATAATTTATACGGTACTTACTTACTTCAGGTTCACGCTGTATCCCGCACATGGCACAGTACGCAGACGGAACTTGAGAACCTAGTGCTAAGACACTCCATTCCACTTCTGTTTCCCACTTTCCGCCGAATTTGAAGTATTTCGTGTGGAGTGGCGGAATTCAACGCCGCGTTTTGCCTTGTTACAAAATCGAAGAAATGAAAACAATAAATATTTAAATTGAAAATATTAAATATTTCATTTCCCCGAGTGGGGGTCGAACCCACAACTTGTAGGTTTCAGTCACAGGCTTGTGCCGCTGAGCCACGAAAGGCCCCACTTACGTAGCTTCACACTATATCCCCAGCGGGGTAGGCAGAGAGAACGGAGCGCCATATGCTACGGTCTCTGTATACCTCCTTCGCTTCGTTCACTATTTATTCACCTCTTTCTTTGACTCTTCATACATGACCTCCGGGGGATCCTCATACTTTTTACGTGACCTTCCTATAGTACCGTAGATACTGTGTTTTCGAAGGTCAACCGAGGTCTCCCCCCTCCCTCTGTAACCACTCAATTTTCCTTAATTTAATTCACGCCTATTTGAGATTTCATATGCAATTTCAAAAAAGCTCCACGCAATGTCCCACAATAGCTTTTTTAAACGTATTCAACCAAACAAATACAATTTTTTTTGTACATATTTGTTCATATATTAAATTACCCTTAGTTTCATTGTACTCTTGTCTTTTTTCATATATGTTATACACCACACATACATTACCAGAGCTAATCAAATTTATTAAATTAAAATGTTTAATTACTCCAAAAGGGAATTAAACCCACAATCGTCACAATTACATTCAAAGGGTTTCCTGAGATCATTTATCATTTGAAAGCAATTGGGTCGTCCGTCAGGAGATAACCCTTTTATGTCAGTTTTATTATTCAATAAATTTAAGAAACCGAAAAGACTCAAATATTGGTATTTTATCTTATTTAAGTATTCACATTATATACTTTGGCGTTCTTTATTCAGCGGCCAAATAGTTGGAATAAAGTGTTTAGCATAAATTATGAAAAAATATGATGATGTCTCCCTAATGTCATTAATAATCTTGAAGACAAAATTATGTGTTTATTTTTATTTAGAGCATTTTTTATTGCATATTGCAATAATTTTAATGATTTAAAACTTCTTTAAAAAAATATTTTTTGTAAAAACTCTTTCATCGTTTGCTTAATGTCCTTGCCCTTGGCTATATCTAATTCATGATTTACTATAATGACCATAAAAATATCTTTATTTTGATTTTCGACTCTCTGACAATGATCTTTCATTGGAACGAATGACCGCATAAAAGGATTATACAGTTCCGATTCCAGAGAAATTTCACACATTATGTTGTACTACCCAGTGGGCCTAGCTTGGGCCGAGCGAAGCGAAGGCGCATATGGACAAGTGTGCGCACACATGTTGCCCATTTGAGCTGAACTGGACGAGAGATATCTTTCTCGAGGTTGGACTTACCTAACTGGACCGTGTGTCCCAGGTATACGTTATGGTCAACAACTTCGAGGCTACTGGAGCAGGTACAATATGGGCGTTCGACATTATTTTCGTTTTATCTATGTTTAACTTTAGACCTGCTCTTTGAGACACTACTGAGATCTTCGAGCATTGTGTTCATGTCTTCTAAGGTCTCAGCTAGTAAGAACTACATCATCGGCAACACGAAGGTGAGTAAGGTACTCGCCATTTATGTTGATGCCGTATATTTTATATTCCAGAAGCTTGAAAATATCCTCCAATGCCGCAGTGAATAGTTTCGGAGAATCTCTCTGTCTCACACCTCGTTGCAATCGTATAGAATTAGAGCTCTGGTTTTGTACTCGGACTGACATAGTGGCGTGTTTGTAGAGATATCTTAACATCCTTAACACTTCGATATACCTGTAGTCTACTTGGCACCTTTGAAGAGTCTGCCCAGGTCTCGATCGAATCGAAGGCTTTTTCATAGTCCACAAACGACAAGCAAAATGGCAAATCATACTCTTCAGACTTCTATGTAACTTGCCACAGTGCATGTATGTGGTCTATGGTACTAAAGCCTTTTCGAAAACTGGTTTATTCGGGAGGTTGGAAGTTGTCAAGCCTGCAGGCGAGACGATTCGTAGTGACTCTCGAAAACAACTTTCAGACGTTGTTTAGAAGAGAGATTGTAATTCATCAAGAGTGTTTTATCACCCTTTTTGAAAAACAGAACAACCTCTCCTCCGCTCCAAGCTTTTGGCCTTTGAGAATGACGGAATTAAATAGCTTCTGGAGGATTAAGGGAAGGAGAAAGTATCGGCCTACCGCTCGCTCTCAGGAGTTCTGTAGTGATTCCATCGCCTTGTTTTTTTTAAGCTCATGAGCCATACTAATCTCACACAGACTGATGTAATGTCGGGTAAGCCCGGCTTTGGGCTCTTTAGCCAAACTTTTATTAGGTGCCTATTTAGAAGGTGCCTTGGTTCCGTTCGAAATCGGTGAAGATTACATGTCAAAGACGTACATATCTGCCTATTTAGCTGCCTATAACGACTAGCATCCTCTGATTTCTGTAGCCCCATTTCTCGACTTTGTTCCCTGAGCTGGAGAGTCTTTTCGGAGAGTTTCTTTGATTTAGTATGGTGGGTTTTAAAATACTTGTACCCTACCGTACGGATAGTATCCACCACCTTGTTGTTAAGATCGTCCACATCTAAGTTATTCTCAATGGCTGCGAAGCGGTTTTAATATGCAATTAATCCGTTTAAATTTCGTTCATTTAAAATGTGTAACAATCGCGAAAATCAAAGATACTATTATCAATAAAGTTTTCAAATTATGTAACTTTTTTAATGCTGTTATCACTAGGATAAATGATTTAAATGGAAATTTAGTGTAGTCCAAAAAAACGAAAATATTTTATTTGAAAACTTAATCTTCTTTAAGCAACATAGATTTAATCGATAAAACTTGCCTACATTCAGGTACTATTCTACACTAAATTATGACACACGATATTATGCGCGCTATGAGCGTTTTGTTCGCTAAGAGCAATTGCGGTTCATTTTGGCTTTAGTAATAATCTAGTACTAAAAGCTTTTAAATATCTCCTTAAATATTCATTGTTTTTATACTGATACACATTATGCGCAGATCAGTGTCGATGCGTACGCGGTATAAAGAGTTTTTCGGATTACATCACATTTTGCTTATCACGCGCCTACTCGTGCTACATTTGATTTTTTTTATATGAAACATGTTTTTTTTGATTGCTTACTATTTTAAACGATGTAATGAGTTAATTTGATAGTAGAAATTATAATTTTAACAAAATAATTACAGCGTGTATATAATTTACGCAATCATTTTGCACTTCTCTTTAAATGTTTTACACTAATTCTAGATATATATGTTGAGTGGCGAAACTCAACACCTTAAGTTGTCTTAAATTTTGATTTAATCATTTTTATTCCCACGCTCCGGGGTGGGAATAAAAATGTTTCATTAGCCCGAGTGAAGGGCCACGTCAGCCTTGTGAGAGTAAAAGTAATCGTAATCCATCACTGTAACATATCATAGTAAGACATCAAAAATTAACACTAAAAGCTCAGCTAACCTCTCTCATACCGTGCAGATGGTCACTCAAGAGGCCGACCAGCCGTCTACACAAGAACACACTATAATCCATACCAATAAATTTGTATCGAATTATAATAGTACCTTTGATTTTCGCGATTGTTACACATTTTAAACGAAAGACTTTTTAACGGATTAATCGCGTATATTGACTTTTAAACATTTTTGGAAACCCGACTTTTCGAACACTTTTCTATAAATTGGTGTTTGTATCGAATTGTTTTGTAATGAAAATCCCTATTCGATGTTTTCTATTGTTAAGTATAAGAAAAAAATGAGAACAGATGATATATATATATATATATATATATATATATATATATATATACATGCAAGTGACGAACTAACTTCGTAAAAGAACGGTAAACAACGAAAGTTGAAAGAATATTTGCGCTTCGTAGTGTTATAACGCGAATTTGTTTCGCGTTTTTAAAAAAAAGATTTATTTGAATTACACTTTATTTATTAGAATGAAATAGTATTTTATAGAAATAGTATATAAACACTTGAAATAGAAATTAGAAATCT
>DWMZ01003706.1:0-12440 GCA_018249855.1 Eueides tales michaeli | reverse complement strand
CACAAATAGTAGGTCTTTCGTGACTTGAAGTAGTGAACTAACGAACTAAAAGATCGAACTAGTTCGTTAAAGAGCTGCGAACTAAAATGACCGCTCCCGATCGCGAACTATAATGCGCAAGTCTAGTATTTCGGTTTCCACCTATCCTTCATAGGCCGTTTTCCTAATTGTCAAAACAGTAAAAATGACGTTTCAACTATATTTTGCTTATTTCTATTATTATATCATAATTTCGACAAAAATACTTAAGTGGATAATACTAGTAGAAAAGTAAATTATAGAATTTAAATGACTATATCAAGTACAAAAAGGTATAAAAAAAAGTATATTTTTACATCCTAATTTTACAATAGCAACTAAAACTAATTAAAAGGGGAACTACCATATTTAAATTTTTTTTTACTCCTAAAAAAGATGATAAATATTGGCCGTTTTCTGAATTGTCCAAACAGCACTTGCGACGTTTCAACAGTTAACGTGGGTTCCGATTTAATGATCGCACCAACATCGGTTAGCAATATTAATAATTCGGCCAACTTGTGACTATGCTTACGGATTCAACAAGTTTAACAAAATGGAACTGACCATTATTTGATATAAACATGATTAGAGTATGTGGTGTAGCTGAAATACTTGTATTTCAAGCATTTTCCGCAATCAAATAAAGTGACGATAGTGACATTGACGTGGAATGTCAAAATAACGTTAATGCTCACGATCCAAACGCTCTGACCGGTCAGTACTGTAAGCACTAGTCTAGTCACATGTGACGTCATAGTCACACGAATTATATCTCACGTTGGTACGTTATGAGCGCTGTCTGCACAATTGGGAAAACGGCCTAAATTGCATATTTTATCTGACATTGACATTAGTACCAACTGTCATATTATATGAAACCAATTTTCTTTTCAATATCGAAGTTGTTTTGTGAGCGTAATTCTTTTTCTTTATAACAATAGTAATTATAAAAGAATGACAAATGTTTAATGTTAACACCGCTTTTTATTATATAAAGCTTTAAAGTGATAAATATATGTAAACATACAATTTTTAAGTTACAAGTAATAAGTAACAATGTTATCGAAAAACCGCGCTATTTTATCTAAAATAAAAGCTCGAAATCGTCATTCATATAGATCTCTATCGTCACAATTTAACGTAGGAGAAATTGATGTACCATTTTCTAATGGGTAAGTAAATATAAATTTTGCAGAGGTTATGTTAGGTTATGTATACAGAGGAATTTTCTTGATAGTATTTACTATGAACTACTTGTAAATATATTTTACTCAAAATAATGTGACCCTTTCACTTGGTATTTTGGGTGTACCTTAAAAATTATAGTGTATTTTAAATAATACAGTTATACGGGTATGTTTAGTAATAATGGTAGTAGACTGTTCCCCACTTTCAACCAGTTGTTTTAGCTAATCCGACAGATATTCAAATGTGGTTTAGTTTTGACTGGGGTCAAATTATGTCTTGACTGGCCGCAATGACGACTCAAATATGTGTTTTGTTTTTTCCAACTTAACTGAAGATCATTAGAAGATTATACGAAGATTGTTACTGTGGTCAATTTCTTTTACAGCCTTCTGCAAATCTCTTCACATTGTCTCCAAACATCATATCTATGGGGAGTTTTTTATATTGTGAAACTTAATAAATTTTTAAAATAATAATATTACTTAGAATTCATCTGAGACAATCACTCATCTTTAAAATGAAAATATTATTACAATAACAACAATGCTAAACTGCAAATTTAATTTATTTTGAATAGCTTATAAAGTTGACCTAACTTTTTTAATTTAATTGTTGTTAATAATTAAATATTAATTACTTTATTTATTATTTCATCATTTCCAGAACTTCTCTAAAACTATCATCTGGCAAATACGCCAGATTTGCTGATGGTGCTTGTGTTGCATCTTTAGGTAATACTAGTGTGTTATCAACAGTAGTGTCTAAAGCTAAACAGAGTCCGAGCTCATTTCTTCCTCTAGTGGTAGATTATAGACAAAAGGCGGCAGCGGCTGGTAGAATACCAACAAATTTTCTTAGAAGAGAATTAGGTGAGTTTAAATATTTGTTATATATAATGTTCAATTGTATTTAAAAGTACTTTAAGTCTGCTACCTCAGGATTTTTGTGGTGCAGGTACACAAACATGTGACTGTAAAAAATAGGCTTTGGGTTCAATCCCTACTCGAGATAATAATTATATTTAATATTTTCTATTTAAATATTTGCAGTTTTCATTACTTTTTTGCTCTGGTAATAAGGCAAAGCGAGGCATTGAGTTCTGACACTTAATATGCAATTCCTTAAATTCAGGAAGTTAGGAAAGTAGTTAAAGTGTCGTAATACTAGGTTCCCAGGTTCCCTCTGTCTACCCTGATATGTACAGGATAAGGTGTGAAAATGCAAATAGAGTGGTGCTATACTAAGGAGCTACAGTGCTACATACAGACAGAGAGACATGCTCTGTCTTGTCTTATTGAATGAAGCAATTGAAGTGCAGATTTTAAAATTGAAATGCTTTTTCATCTCGTTACTTAGCTTTGTTTTATGAAAGCAGCTTAGTAGTTTAAGAGTTAAAAGCCCTTTGCTAAGGTCAGGTAGTGATTTTACAGATTAAGAGTTTAAAATTTAAAATTTTTGTTTGTTTTTATTTTTATACTTGCTTGTTTTAAGTAATACTGCATATTTCTTTAATAAAATAACTAATATAAAAATTATGCAAGTGTATTTTGGCAGGTATATATATTTTTTGTTTATTTATTTCTATAATGTTGTATTATTATATGAAATAACATTTAATTTATATTAAATATAGATTATATTACTATACTTATAATAAACCTGTAACCAATTAGTGTCTTTGCATGGAAGACTTTGAAATAATCTTATAGGGGACATTTATTAATGTAATTGACTGTAGTACCCGCTAATCTCATTGTTAATCAAAGCCGTTTCTGAGCTTAGAGAGTACAGAACCAGATTCAAATGCAGCTTTTACTATTGTATTTTGGCAACCTACCTTTAACATTTAGTTTTTTTTTAATTTAAATTGGTTGATAAATAACAAAGTTGTCATTTTATAATATTTAGTTTGATAAAATGACTACAATTTTTTTACATATTTGATATTTTAGTTTTCACATTCATTTTTTTTTTTTTAACAAGCAAAAAAATAATTAAGATAAATCAGTAAAGTAGTGTAATTCAAATAAGAGAAGACGCAACCGGTTCGCTAGTTATAAATATTTTTTTTATTTTATATTAAAAATATAATTTATTCAGATTTTAATACTTTTAAATTGTTGGTTTCTAGTAATAATATTTCATCTTGTGTTGCCATTACAGGTCCAACAGAAAGAGAAATATTGACGTCACGTTTAATAGATAGATCTGTCCGTCCACTGTTTCCACAGAATTACAATTTTGAAACACAAATTGTGTGTAATATGTTAGCGATAGATGGGACAAATCCTCCTGAGACTGTAGCTATTAACGCTGCAAGTGCTGCTTTGGCATTGTCTGATGTACCCTGGAATGGACCCATTGGGGCAGTGAGGTTAGATTCTGGTCTTTTTAAATTTTTTTAATCCCCAATATAAAAAGCTTCTTTTGTGTTAAACCTGACCTGTACCCTTGTTTGCCTTGTCTTATCGATAAAATTAATATTAATATACTTTTAAAGCGGGCGAAGCCGCAGGTGGATGGCCAGTACAAATGTACATACATAAATACGTGGGTGTGGTGCAGGTGCAGTTTGATCTGTATGCATTGTTTGTTGTATTGAATGCAGGCAAAAAGCTAAGAATAGAGTGTCTTGACACTATGTTATCTCCGCTGTACGCTGAACATAATCTGATTTACAGAAACACCAGATGGAATATTAGCAATTCTTATGAAAAAAAAGGAGTATTTAATATACCCATTTCACCATTCTGGTAGCGAAGCAAAATGCGGCGTTGAGTTGCGCCACTCGTCATGCAATGCTTCCCAGCATTGTGTATAGGAATCAATCTCAACACTAGGTTGTCAGATTCCTTTTGTCCAAAATGGTACATGAAGCATGAAGCTGAACATTTTTTATATTTTTCTTTTTATTTTTAACAAATTAAAATTGATAATTCATACTAACGTACGAAAAATACTTGTACATATATCAACACCTATTAAATGTTGAAGCGAGCCTGCACTTGGATGGATTCCAAGAAGTGCGGATTCGAATACCGCTTCAACATTTTCATATATTTCTTATTTTACTATTACAGAGTCGGTCTCATAGATAATGAAACAATAGTAAATCCGACTCGCCGTGATCTAGAACAGTCGTCTTTAAATCTGATAGTGGCAGCCACTGCCAGCAACTTGGTGGTGATGATGGAGGGTCACGCCAACATCATATTGCAACAGGATCTGCTCAAAGCCATCAAATTAGGTAGGGTAAGTCTCTTTTGTTTTAGTTTTTCCTTAAAATTTATATATAAGATAATAGCAGTATCAAATTTGACAGTTACAAGTTCGATGCTCAGTTGATGAAAGGAACTGGATTTAGCTGGATTGTTAGTTATGAAATATTTAATATTTTCATTTATTCGCTCTGGTATTGAGGCAAAGCGCGGCGTTGAATTCTGTCACTTAATATGCTTTGCCTTTAGAGTTCGGGGAAAAAGGGGGGGGACGGTAGTGTCATTACGGGAACGGAGTGTCTTAACACTAGGATCCCAGGTTTCCTCTGCCTACTTTGATATCAACCGCGGCGTTTAGTTCTGCGGATCAACACGTAATGTCACGAGAGATCCTAATATTCAATTGTTTCTGTCTATACTAATATATATCACATACTGATATAATATACAGTGTGGTTTTTTTTGTGATATAATTTTCGATTTTTTACCCTTTTTAAATGAAACCATGTTAACCTGATTAATCGCGTATACTTTTATACATGTTTGGAAACCCGACGTTTCTTTTTTAGTCTAATTTCGTTCAAACCAAAAATACACTCCGTTTCCCACTTTTTGCCGAATTCTTGAGGCATTACGTGTCGAATGGCGGAGTACAACGCCGCACTTTGTCTTCTTATTAGATCGAGAAAATGAAAATCAATCGTTATTATCGTATCGTGTATGGTTTATTATAATAGTAGGTATTTAAAAAACGCAAATCCTTGTTGATCTATAAATATGAAATAAAAATACCATTTGTTGAAACTGTGCATTAATATCGTTTTATTATAATAAATGAATATTTTTTTTATTGATAATATTTTTAATTTGTTTTTATTTTTTTGCTCTGGTAACAAACCAAAGGGAATCCCTCAAATTCATTGGATAGTGGGAAACGGAACAGAGTGTCTTAACACTAGGTTCCCATGTTCCCTCTGCCTACCCTGCCATGGGCGGGATACAGCGTGAAGCTGAGTGAGAGTAAGAGAAATTTTAGGTACAAAAGAAGCTCAACACATAGTGAGGGGTATTGAAAAATTGCAAAAAACCCATGGGAAGTTAAAACGCGAATACGATAATCCTGCTCCGTTAGACCAAAATGTTATGGACTCCATTAAAACACTGTCTTCTATGAAGATAAGGGAGATTTTAAGGTAATACCTTAGTTTGAAGTTTTGTAGTACATACTAGCCACCCGCCCGCGGCTTCGTCTGCTTGAATTATACTATTGTTTTGTTAATTTCAATTACTTTCTTGTTGAGTAGTTGAGTTTAAAAATTCACAGACAAACAGATGAAATTCTTTAAAATTACCATTTTGGGTCCTCTTACATTAGTAAAGGTCCATATAAGATTTTCTTTATTGTATCTTCTATGAACAGACAGTGATCTGTTACATATTTATTATATGTTAGACTGATTGTAGGACGGTTGTAGGTTCGATTCTTCGTCGCTCGTCACTATGGTAATAAGACAGACTGCGGCGGTAAGTTACGTTAATTAACATATAATGTCTCAAAATTTAATATTTTCATTTTCTTGCTCTGCTCACAAGGCAATGTTACGAGAAGTTTCACTCTACTGAAAAAAGATAAACAAATTATGATGATGTTTTCAGTGATCATTCCCACGACAAAACGTCTAGAGACGTAGCAATATCGGAACTGAGACAGACCGTTCTCAACCAATTGAGAGACACCGATGTGGACTTGAATTTGCTGCAAGATTATTTTAATACAAATTTAAGGCTGATATTCAGAAATATGATATTTGAAACGGACGTGAGATGCGACGGTAGGGGGTTGGAAGACCTGAGGAGTATTAGCTGTGAGGTAAGCGGTGTTGGTCGTGGCCGATTATAGGATGGGTGGCCGTTTTTGAATAGTTTTTGTTGATAATAAATGTTTGTTTTTTTATATGCTTATGTTAGTTAGGTTTAATATTTTCTTATCTAGTGGAAACATGGCGAAGCGCGGTGTTGAGTTTCGTCACTCAACACGCAATGCCTCATATTTAGTGGAAAGCGGGGAACGGAACGGAGTGTCTTAATACTAGGTTCCCAAGTTCACTCTGTCTACCCTGCCATGTGCGAGATACAGTGTGAAGTTAAAAAAAAATATTACTAGCGACCCGCCCGCGGCTTCGCCCGCCGGTATTACACATTTTTTTTTACTAATTTCAATTACTTTCGTTCTAATAACATTATCACTTATAAGACAAACAAATATAGATTGGACACTAAAATTACAGCTAATTTTATCGAACTTTTTTTAGTATTAAAACCGTTTAAATAAAAAAATATTGCTATTTTGGACAGCTCTAAGATTATTTTTAATTTATCTTTCATGTATAAATACTAAACGGTTACAGATTTATTATAAGTATAGATATTTTTGATTATTTTCTCTCTCTCTCTCTCTCTCTCTCTCTCTCTCTCTCTCTCTCTCTCTCTCTCTCTCTCTCTTTAGGTGGGCCTCTACGAACCACTGCACGGCAGTGCGTTGTTCCAACGAGGTCAGACCCAAGTTCTGTGTACGGTGGCCTTTGATTCTCCAGAAAGTGCTCTCAAGATGGACACATTGACTGCTATTACAAGGTCAGTTTTCTTTGAAATATTTTTTCTTTATTCAGACAAGGAACCCGGGAACCTTGTGTCGTTCCCCACTGAAGTAATTTTATATTGTATACTAGTGGCCTGCCCGCGGTTTTGTCCCGCTTGATTTATACTATATTATTTACTAATCTCAATTAGTAAGTAGTGATCGGTTTTACAGGTTTATTATAAGAATCAATTCTATTGAGACCTGTCGTGGCGCAGCGGCACAAGCGTGTGACTGTAACCGACAGGTCGTGGGTTCGATCTCCACTCGAGGAAATGAAATATTTAATATTTTTAATTTAAATATTTAATGTTTCATTTCTTCGCTCTGGTAACAAGGCAAAAACACGGCGTTGAGTTCCACCACTCAACACGCAATGACTCAAATTCAAACGTTGGGAACGGAAGTGGAACGGAGTATCTTAACACTAGGTTCTCAAGTTCTCTCTGCTCACCCTGTCTTGAGCGGGATACAGCGTGAAGCTGAGTGAGTGAATAGATTTTATCCTACTAGTACTATAGATGTGAAAGGAAAAACTACTAAACGGATTTGGATAAAACTTAAAAGTAATATAGTTTATATTTCAGAGTAAGACTTATTTCAAGCAGGCGAAGTTTTTTTCACTAGTTTAATATATAATTGAGACATATAAGAGACTTGAGTCAAACCTTTGTGGACTTTTTAGTGTTTAATTACTGTAATTAACTTCATGCTGCACCCAGCACATTATATTGTAGGCGGAGAGAATTTGGAATCCGAGTTTTGATTGGCGGAACTCAACGCCGCGCTTTACCTTGTTTACCTTGTTAGAGCGCAGTAATGAAAATATTAAATATTTAAATTGAAAATAATAAATATTTCATTTTGTCGAATGTGGATTGATCTCACAACCTATCCACGTTCACAGACAGTCACACACTTACGCTGCTGCGCCATAACAGATATTTTTTTCATGAATTTGTTACTTTCTCCATATTCTCCAAACGATATTTCTCCAGTGGTGTAAAGGAGAAGAACTTCTTCCTCCACTACGAGTTCCCGTCGTACGCGACGGGGGAGGTGGGGCGCGGCGGGGCGGGGCGGCGGGAGGCGGGGCACGGCGCGCTGGCGGAGCGCGGCCTGCTGCCCGCGCTGCCCGCGCCTCCCCCCGGCGGCCCCGCCGTCAGGCTCAGTGCTGAGGTGCTGGAGAGTAATGGTGGGTGCGGGTTCCGTTTTTTTAATTAAAAGCCGGGAAACTTGGGAACCTAATTTTTAGACGCTCGTTGTTTTAATGTTCCAAGTTTCCTCTGCCTATTCTGTCATGTGCTGGATATAGCGTGGAGCTAAACAAAAGACTATGATTAAGCAAATAAAAACAGGATCACTATAAAGAATATTTTGTATAAGATAAAGGTGAGAAAAAAAACGGTTGAAAAGATACAATTTCATTTTTCTATTTCGATATATCAATAAAATTAAAAAATTAAACTAATAAAAAAATTATTAAGCAACCCGTGAATTGGAAAAGTTAGGAGTTTCTTGATTGAATAAAAGAGATGACAACAGAGATAGGGGTAACTCGGAAGGTTCTCGATAAATGAAACATCCCCAGGAGACATTTGCCCGTAGTGTCGGTAATGCTGCCAATGGTGGGTACCTATAAGCAATACTTCTTTTAACAAAAGTTTTGCTTATAGGTACAAAAAACACACACACACACACACTTTTACACACACACACACTTTTATACACACACACACACTTTTATACACACACAGACACTTTTATACACACACACACACACATGTGTGCGCGCGCACACGCGCACACACACATGCGCGTGCACACTCACATACACTCACACTTTTACACACATACACACATTTTCACACACATACACACATTTTCACACACACACACACACACACACACATGCATTTGAACCTATAGAGAACTCAATATTACTTTCTTGTGAAGTAGTTTTAGTATTTTGAGATGGGGGGAGATGCTGGAGAGTAAAAAAAACTGTTTATCTATATATAATTCCCAGGTTCAAGTTCAATGGCATCGGTGTGCGCGGGCTCGCTGGCGTTGTACGACGCGGGCGTGGCGCTGAACGCCGCGGCGGCCGGGGTCGCGGTGGGGCTCGTCACGCGCATGGAGGACGGCCATATTGCTGATTATAGGATACTTAGTGATTTGTTAGTGAGTCTGGTTTTTTGTTTTGGGAGAAAGGTTACAAATATTGTAATATAGAAGAGAATTGGATTTTTTTTTCAGAGGCATGTCGTGGTGTACGTTTTCACTTGTTCGCTCTGGTTATAAGGCCAAGCGCAGCGTTGAGTTACACCACTTAACACACAGTGCCTTTGTGGCAACCACAGTGTAAAGGCTTAGAATCTGAAAAGAAAATATTTTATTAGTGGATCTGGTTTCTTTTGTGAACTTTTTTTAAGTGCGAGAGAAATAAAATGACAATAAAATAAAAAGAAAGCTCCACAAACTACAAACTTTTCAAACAGATTACTATTTACTGAAGTCTTAACACTAGATTCGCAGGTTCCCAAGTTCCCTCTCCCTATCCTGCCATGTGCGAGATACAGCGTGAAGCTGAAAAGGAAAAAAATCAAGTTCAAAGCATATCTTCGCTTATCGCTAAATAAATAACTTTTCCAGGGCATAGAAGACTATATGGGTGATATGGACTTCAAAATAGCTGGTACCAAAAAGGGTATAACCGCGTTACAAGCGGATGTCAAAATACCGGGACTTCCCCTCAAAATAGTGATGGAGTCTATACAAAAAGCTTCAGACGCCAAGAGCAAGATCATCGATATTATGAATCAGTGTATCGATAAACCCAGGTGAGGGTCGTTGTGTTGTTTTTTTATATAAGTCTGAAACTATAACTGCTTGCCTGTTCTTAACCGATATTTAAAAAAAACTTTTTGGGGGGCCTTTATTAATATAAAAAGGCCTAAAATCATTTTTTTTTGTCTGCTTATCTGTTTATCGTTTTGTCTGTACGTTTGTATGCGCTAATCTTAGAAACGGCTTACCAAATTTAAATTCAGTTTTCGGAGTGATTTAAGCGGACGAAGACGCGGGTGGTCGGCTAGTTAGAATTGTAATCTATTTGGGAACTTTTTTATCAAAAAAAAAGTTTACATTTCGCAGTCTTGAATTTTAAATCTTATTATTATTAATAATATACTTAATTATTAATTTCCATTTTTATAAAATAAAGCCAAAGTGCTTGTGTATTTTGAACTGTTGCTTGTTGAAAATGTGAAAAATGTTATTCAGAATAAATTTCAAAATTGAAATTTCAAATAACATAACATTTTCGAAATGCTATAAATAATAATATTTAATAATTATCATCTTTGGTTAACGAAAGTTAGTAAACAAAATGATCTACAGAGATGCTAACAACATAAATAAGTTGTAACAAGCGTATAAGAAATTCGACGTAGCTTGATGAGAACGTATGGCTTAGTGGTCAGAGCGCGTGGACGGCTTCCAAAAGGCGCGGCTTCAAATCCAGATGTTTTAATTACGTTTTTTTTTAATAAATATTGCTGGTCCGAAATTGGTAAAATACTTTTGTGTGTATCTTGATGTATTTTTTTAGGAAAGATCGTAAAGAAAATATGCCTGTTATAGAAGAAATCGAGGTGGAAGTACACAAGCGTGCCAAGTTCCTAGGGGTCGGGGGTACTAATCTGAAGAGGCTTTACATAGAGACTGGTGTACAAGTGAGTTAACTCTGTTTGTTTGTATGTATGCGTATATAAAGTTTTTTCTATTATTTCTTAACATTAGGTTCCCAGGTTCCCTTGTTTTGCTACGTGGAGGATGAAGGTAATTTTACCTTCTATCCTCCAGAAGTACAAGCGTGTGACTAAACCCGACAGGTGGTGGGTTCGATGCCTACTCGCAAGCCTCCAGAAAGTGAGTGACAGAAGTGTCATAGTGGGAACGGAGTGTCTGATCACTAAGTGTCCAGAAGCTGAAACAAATTAAAAATATATATATTTCGCTCATTGTTTTATTGTTGCGTATTATTATTATTTAATATAGACCATTATAGCTCAGTGAGGCAGTTTCAGAGTGCGCGTTGGTTGAGGATTCGGTTCCTTCTCTAAGTAATAAATTTTAATTACTGTCTCTGGTAGACAAGACGCGTCATTGAATTTAAATATCTCGAAAATTGAACGGAATGCTCGAAATGGAGTGTCTCGACACTACGTTCTCTCCGTTTATCTTGTTACAGGCGGGATGCCGCGTGAAAGTGAACAAAAATTAACTATTCCATTTTCACAGATAAGTCCGATAGATGAGACAAAGTATAGAATATTCGCACCGAACCAACACGCCATGGACGAGGCGCGAGTGAGAATCGAAGCCGCACTCACTGCGGAACGAACACCCGAATTGGAATTTGGCGCTATTTATACTGCTAAGGTATTTAAAAAAAAAGATCTTTGTAAAATTTTTTTATATTGTCTGCGTCAATGGGAGAAAGTGAGTGTTTTTGAAAATAAATATTTCGTTGTTGAGATCTGTTATGACGCGTGTGACTGTGAACGACAGGTCGTGGGTTCGATCCCCACTCGAAGTGAAATATTTTCAATTTCAATATTTAATGTTTTGTTTTTTTATTTCTTCGCTCTGGTAATAAGAATAACGCGGCGTTGAGTTCCGCCACTCAACACGACACAATTCGTCGGAAAGTGGGTAGCGGAACGGAGTGTCTTAACACTAGGTTCCCAAGTTCCCCCTGTCTACCCTGCCATATGCTAGCTACAGCGTGACGCTAAAAAATAAAATCTCAGTCAGTGTCTTCTTGTTCTGTTTTTTTTTTTCAAATATTAACATCAGTTTTAAGTAATTTTTTAATGTTCTTTTTTCTAATTTCACGCTTAATCTCAGTAACAGCAGGGTAACCAGAGGGAACCCGAAATCCTAGTATCGAGAGTTTCTGCTCAATTCTAAAGTCTCTTAACCAGAGCGGTAAAATGAAAATACTATATATTGAATTTTCTTGAACGGAATCGTACCAACAACCTGCGTGCCAAAGAAGGCTTGCTTTATTTTCAGTACATCTTTAATAGCAAAATATAACAACATTATAATAGTAGAAAACATTTAACTACTCTAGAATAAAGCAGGATTTGAACCCGTGCCCCTCGGAAACCGTCCAAGCGCTTTGCCCAACTAAGCCGTACGTTCTCATCAAGCTATGTCGAATATGTGTTCTTAATTTTACTTTTCTTTATTTAATAGAATTTTTAATATAAAATATTATATATATATATATATATATATATATATATATATATATATATATATATATATATATATATATATATATGTGTGTTTTTTTTTTTTTT
>DWMZ01003705.1:0-12441 GCA_018249855.1 Eueides tales michaeli | reverse complement strand
CAACCTGTCTCATAATTTTATTTGAAAGTAATTTCCACAACACGAGCTTACATACTATATTTTCAATACTAACGCCATCTATGTACGTTTAACTAGTAACTTCTGTAAGTGTGTATTAAACGTAAGAATAAAAGTCCCTTAGCAAGTTCATGTTAAGCAAACCACGTTGTTTTAATTTTAGTAAACATATTTCTTACAGAGTAAGTTTGAATGACACAATATCGTAAACCTTCACGCTGTAGCCTGTTATTCTTGGCAGTATAGGCAACTTGGAAACCTAATTGCCATTTCCCACTTCCACTGAATTTGAAGTATTGAGAGGCGGAAATTACCACCGCGCTTTGCTTTGTTACCAGACTCCAAAAATGAAAACATTAAATATTTAATTTGAAAATGTAAAATATTTCTTTTTATCGAGTAGGGATCGAACACGAAACCTGTCGCGCTTACAGTCACAAAGTGCCCACGAAAGGCCTCAAAAATTATTAACTTGTTTCACTATATTGACCAAATTTTTAAAGTGTTTTACTTTATAAATTTGTTTTTTATTAGTGAATGTTCCCATTTTCCACACACAGTCCGGATACGACGCCTTTGACACGTGTCCTGTACAGACGTGCTCTACGCAGGTTGTGAATTATCAGACATCATATGTCAATTACATTTTAATTTGGCGTATTTCTTTTTTCAGTAGTGAGTAAAAGAAGCAGAAATACTATATTTTTTAATTTTTATTTTAGCTTCACATTATATTCCGAAAAAAATTATTATTTTCAATTTAAATGAATATTTAAATTGAAAATAATAAATTTTTCATTTCCTCGAGTTTGGATGGAGCCCACAACCTCTCACGTTTAAGTAACATGCTTGTGCTCCTGAGCTACGATAAGCTTGTCATAATAAGACCAAACACGGCGTAGAGTTCTGTTATTTGGCACACAATATTTGAAAATCGTGCTAAAAGTGAGGTATAAAGTTTTTTATCACTAGGTTTCATCTGCGTACCCTACTATAAGTGGGATAGGGCGTGATTAGAAAAAGAAAATATGTCAGATGCAAAAAGAAAACAAATAAAGTATCGTTAAATCTCTTTACTTATTAATCATACATATGATAAAATAAACATGTGAATATAACCATAAAACAAAATGTCAACAATATTAATTAAGTAGTAATTATCTGAAAGGGCGTTGTAAATGCCTCAAAATTAAGTTTCTATAGCTATTCCAAAATTAGCAGCTTGCCGCGAGCTTGGAATCTCACTTGTCGAATTAATCTCTGCATCACGCCCACGTCGGTTTTATTCATTAAATAAAGATCACTAAATCATTTTTCATCGGATTTTGTTATAAACAATATTTATTTGGTAAAAATTGCGTCCGCCAAAATAACAATGTGATGAATGATGTTTGAATATGAAGGAAAATTCAATAATTTTTCTTATTTACGTTATACGTTTCCTATTTTACTCACCGTGGGGGTTGCTATAGAAACCTTTGTAACAGTAGATAGAACAAAACCTCCACGCTGTATCACAAGGTAAGTAGGAGAAACCTAGTGCTAGCCTCATCTGGTTGTCAGAACGAGGAATTTAAATAATTAAATATCGTACAACAAACTACAGACGTTCATTCACCAATAACTAATTTCACCACAACAAAAATGCAGAAATCCTATCGAAAGAGATTCTTGTTGAACTAAATAGCAGCTGACCATTCGTAGCTAAAAGTATCGTTGTATATTATAGTGAAACGTTGAAGTCAAAGTTATAAGGAATGTGGGAGTTTGGAGCCCAAGTTCCAGTTAGTGCTTTGGTTTTGTTCGTCTGTTTGTTTCTTGAGAGCCTCTTTGAGAAAGTTTCAGTCATAAATGAGGCTGGGGTCACTGTGCGGGGAGTTTCGAAGGTGTTTTACTGTTTTGTTATATGTTGGTGAATATCGTGGTAAAGAGGCACCAGCGTGTAACTGTAAACGTGGCAGGCCGTAGGTTTGATTCTCTACTGAATCTATGTATAAATATATATTATAAAATTGGGTACTACCGCGGGTACGCCGCGTTCACGTTACCTTTAACGTTTAGGTTCAAGCCATCACAGGGAAAGAGAGTCATTGAGTCACTCCAACTGAATACTATAGTGAGCCGCAGACAACTTAGATCGATTATTTACATATATTTGACACTCGCTTACAGAACATAATGCTTTCAGCAAATCTTTTAAGGTTAAGGTGCGTGCAACTAACGCTTATTAATAGTCTATGAACTATAGGAGTCAGGCAGGCGTTTCCGCTTTATAGAACTTGTAGTCGGTGATAAATCGTCGCCTGACATCGCGAGCGCGACTAACTTCGCTAATTACCATAAATTACTGCTAAATACTTGGTGTCAAATAGAATCCTATACCTTATTTTCAATAATGCGATATGAATTTCAGATTTAAGGAAAGTTTTATTAATTTTGCTGGATAGTTACTAAAAATTAAAAACTTAGATTATTTTTTTTTATGGAAAAGACACGGCAAACGAGCGTACGGATCACCTGATGGAAAGTGTCCGGCATTACCCAATGCGAAACGCAGTGGCAAAAGTGAACTACTTCACGCCACTTTTAAATGCCGGGGGTAGTAATGATCCAGCCGAGTCTGCTCATGCGTGTTGCTATTGCTGGCGACGTGACTCTCCCACTCGTGCTTTAGTCGTCTCTTACGACACCACCAATTTTTTTTTTATGGAAAGACACGGCAAATGAGCGTACGGGTCACGTGATGGTAAGTGATCATCGCCGCCCACGGCCCCGTGTAACACCAAAAGAGTTACAGGAGCGTTGCCGGTCTTTAAGATGGATGGGCACCGGGGCCCGGCATTACCCAATGCGAAACGCAGTGGCCGAAGCCATTACTTAACGCCGGTTTTAAATGCCGGGGGTGGTAATAATCCGATCGAGTCTACCCATGCGTGTTGCCATTGCAGACAACACGACTCTCCCACACGTACAATATCAGGGTGATCCTATTCTAAGCCGGAGTCACACAGCTACAAGCCCTAAACGGGTTCATTTAACGTAAATGTCACACATTATTGTCATGAGTACGACAATCATGTGTGACTATTAATATTTACCTTTATAATAGTATACATAATGTCAAAATTTAAAATTGCCATGGAAAAGTACAGAAATATCCTTAAGATATCAACATTTTGGTTACCATTCCCTGTAGACTGTAGAATTCAGTTGAATTATACGAAAGTTAATTTATGCCAAATAAATATAAAAATATGAGAATATTCGTAAGGATTAATGATTAATGAAAAGTTATGTACAAAAAATATATATTACTAAACTTTACATTTTTTAACTATACAATTTTACTTTGTTTTGTAATAGTGCCATAAAAAATAGGTAGCAAAAATACCAGTAAATAAGATTATTGTAAAAAGTTAAAGTAAAACTTTGATTTATTTATGAAAATTATGACCAGTTTGTATAAGTTTGTATTGAAAAAAAAAATACATATTGCAGTAGCAATTATTATTTAAAATATAATATGTCCACAGCTTAAAAAATAGTTTCATAATTTCAAGCGCAATGCGTTCTTTAAGTTGAAAACGAAAAGTTTTTAGTTGAAGTTGTAATGAAAATATTATACTAACGATTCTGGCATTTTTCACCTTTCTAAAATATTCTACTGAGGCCGTTATGGTGCAGTGGCACAGCGTTTAACTGAACTTGCCACTGTTATGAATTCTGGAGCAGGAAAATGAATTATTTAATGTTTTGCATGCGAACCGCCTGCGGCTGCGCCCGCTTGAATTACACTATCTTATAAACTCATCCCAATCACTTTCTTGTTTTAAAACATTATTACTTTTAAGACAATGTATTTGTGTTGAAAATGAAAACTTCAGTTAAATGAATAAAAATTTTGCATCAGTTTTGTAGAACTAAGTATTTTAAACGCACGTAACTTTTTTTATTTATATTCACTATTTCAATAAAACACTAATTATTGAGTGTAGGTTCCTAAAATATTATAGTGAAAACTGCATTTAAATCTGGTTAGCTTTTTTTCAATTTACCTATATTTTTAAAATAATCACTAAAACTCTACTTAATATAAGAAGCTATCATTAAATCTACATAACAATAAACTTTCTAAACCTGAATCATATAAGTATACTATTTATGTTTCTTTAGTTATATTGACTTATAATTTTTAAACTATTGGACTAAATTACTTTTTATTCAAGATTATCGACGTTAAATAACAAAAGTCATAAAAGTATTCATTTGGACAAGGATATATGCATCGTAAATATAATACGCAATTTTATTGTTTCGTTACTGCGCAATCCTATAAACTTATGCTCTCGTGGACTCCATACAGACTGGTATCACCATACATTGATCTTACATACTCGTATCTGTAACGGTTGAAGCAGCGCACGCCAAAATAGCTCCCAATCGTCATAGTTTTTTTCGACCTTCTTTTATAAATACTGCCAAACTTTATCTAATTGTTGGAAAGTCTTGACAAAAACCATCCTCTTAAATCTATGTATAAAAAAAACTACCGAATTAAAATCGGTTGCGTTCTTTTAAAGATCTAAGCATACATAGGAATAGACGTGGCAAGCGCTTTTAAAAACCAGAGTAGTCTAATAGAAACAGTTACCGGGGTAAAGGCAAGTCCTATAATACGCTGGGCACCTTCACGGCTAATTCATAGAATAAGAAGCACTTTGTTCTATCAGATTTATTCTTTAGAGTAAAAATCAATTTTCCAATTTGCAACAATAAAAAAAAACAACGTCAAATTGTTAGTCTTAATTAGTATTTAAATACGTGAGTGATTCACCAAAAAATATTTGTGAATTCAGTAAAAAATTATATTTTATAGATAGTTTAGTTTTAAAAACTCATAGAGTAAAGTTTTTATTACAAATCCTACTCTGTCGTAAAGCGAAAAAGATATTTTTAAATTTTTATGCAAAAGGCGGTCGAATTACAGCTTGTCGTATTTACAGCTGCACACTTTTGCCACTGCACCATGACAGGCCAAAAATGTTATTTTTTTTATTCTAGTTTCGCGCTGTATCCCTCATATGGCAGAGTGCATAACCTAATAGCACTGTGGATACCCCGTAGAAAGGAACCTAGTGATTAGATATTCCATATCGTTTCCGTATCGGAAAGTGGGGACTTTCCGCCGATTATAAAATTTTGCTTGTTGTGTGGCGAAACCTAACGCCGCGATTAGCTTTGTTACCAGAGCAAAGACATGAAAATATAAGATACTAGCTGTTACCCGGCTTCACTCGCCTTTTAAACTCTTAAATAAATGTCAAAGATCATATTACAACAGAACTGAACTAATGTGATTTAGTATTAAAAAAATACTATATACAAAGCGTTTCAAGAACATAAAATATGCTTTATTAAATTACAACAGCAAATGTTATGTTCTTCTGTATCAGAAATAAATAATTTTGAATTCTTATAATTCAATAAGATATAATGGAGGGTATTAATCTAGGATACCTATTTTTGTAGACTAAATTATTAGTTTTTACGTCAGGTGCAAATATATGTAAATTTTGGCCGTGAGAGAAGCACGGCTTTTCTGAATGCAATTCCGCTACCTGTAAAGTCTGCCATTGTGCATCGTTTATATAATTTTTACACTTCTCATCCTTTAGTATTATTGATTACATATCAAAATTAAATACAATAAGCCATCTCGATGTTTCTATCCTCTCCTTGGAGTCCTACATTATTCTTTAATCAATTTGGAGAAAGTGATATTCAGAAGACCGTTCTACCTATTCCTTCTGATTCAGGGTGTGCTGACTGCATTAGTTGTAAAATAATTATTTTCATCCTTAATATGATTTGCTCCATAATTACTTCCATATTTAATCATTCCATTACATTTAATCAATTTCCTGCAGTTTGGAAAAACGCCCAAATTGTCTCAATACCCAAAAAAATAATCCTGTTGTATGAATCCTTTCCAATCTGGTTTCAGTCCCTGTCATAGTACGCAACGGCATTAGTAAAAGTTACTGATGATATTCAAAAAGGTATGGACATACGGCAGGTTACAATCCTTGTCTTGCTTGACTTTAGTACTTTAGTACTTCTTATGAAGCCATTAAATAAAAGCTTAGGGAACTTAGTAAGTCTTTTGGTGTGCAACTGAATCCTATAAAAACGCAGATTATTGTAGTTGGCAGTGCAAAACTTGTATCCAAAATAGATTTACACACATTACCACCGGTAGTTTTGGACAGCGTTATTATACCCTACAGTAAATCTGTCAAAAGATATTGGCATCGTTATGGATCATAATGGAATATGTCTTGGGTGAGTGAAGTAATCTTTTAAGCGGTTACGCAATTTTCTATCCATCTCTACTAAGATTGCATTAGTAAATTCTCTCCTGTTACCTATTCTTGATTATGCTGATGTCTGTTATTTTGATCTAAGAGAAGACCAACTAAATAAGCTTGAGCGCCTTCAAAAAGTATGTACACGATTCATATTTGGTCTACGTAAATATGATCACTTCTCTGGTTACCAAAAAAAATTCAAGTGGCTATCCGCCTTCGTAGAAATACTCACATACATCATCTTCTGTACTGCATTCTGTCCTATCTAACCTCTCTACCTTCTTTAAAAGAGCGTTTTGAATTTTTGAGTGGCTTCCCGAATTTTGCGGTCTGTTTACAATTTTACCCTAAAAATTCCTTAATATTCCTCTTCATTTTAAAGCAACTCTTTTACAGTAAGTGCGTACCGGTTATGGAACACTCTGCCGTTAAATATTAAAGGTTCTAAAACATTTCTTATTTTTAAGATAGTTATTTTTATAGAAGTTAAAAAGTAATAAATAAACATACACAAATACTATACAATACAATAATAACTTATATACATATATACACCCAAATACATTAATTATTACATTATATATATATATATATATATATATATATATATATATATATATATATTTGTGTATGTTTATTTATTACTTTTTACCTTAGAATCAAACCACCTAATATAATATAATACTTCCAAATAACCATCACTAATTTTCAACAACATTTCTGCATAAAGTCCCGAGCCCACATTATTATGAAGATGAACTATCATTTTCATTTTTATGCTGAGTTTTTTCAACTTTAACCATATGCCTGAAAATAAAGAATATATGCTTGAATTTCATGCGCTGGTGTACCTCTCTGAATGACTGGGAGGGCTTGTCAGAAATCACCAGCCATTAAAATTACCGTTCCACCCATTATATCTGGAGAGTCTAATTTAAAGCTTCTATAGCCTTCTTGTGAGACATTGTACTTTCATCCTTCACTAAATGCTTATATTCTCGCAACATCCTACCTCGCCAACTATTTTTACTGAAATTATAGATGGATCAATCTTCCTGTGCCAGATTAAATGGTAATTTTAAAACAGAATGCTTAACGAAAGTGCTGAACAGCCGTTTAATAGCGCCGCAGCAATTCCCTATGAAGCTGCAGCAACTAATATTTGTTTATCTTTTCTGATATTAATAATAGGTTAAGCAAGAACGTCTTTCCGGTTTCTCCTGGTGCATCGAGAAAGAACAGCTCATCAATGCCATAGAGCCATCAGTAACCAATACAGCAACTTCATTGACCATCGGTGCGTTATAATGCCTCGCATGTTCACTACGTGGAGTTCGATCAGCATGAATGACGACTTAGTAATTATCTGAGGACCAGTTGTCTATTGCACTTTTAAAGATTTTCACCAAATTATTGTGACTGTGTAACATTTGTTGAATTTTCAATACTGGTTCTCTAGCTATACCTTCATATATTTTCAACATAACAACATACCAAATATCAGATCAATCTGTTTTCAAGAAGCGGGTAAAATTTTAATTACTTAATTCGATCTAAACAAAGAAATAAATAAACTGAGCAAGGTAAATAAAACTCTTTAAAAAAAAACCATAAATACAGAAAAAAATCAAATAGCTGAAAGTAACTTAACTGGATTGGATATTTTCGTGACCGCCAGTAATACGACTCGTACAATGTGACGGTATTATAGTAGTAAGAGTTAGAACTTCATTACTGGTGTGCTAGATGGCGTTGAAGAAGCCAGATTTTGAGATTTTTTGACAAACATTTTTTTTATCTTTCAAAAAAAAGTGCTTTTTTATAACAATTATCCTATGTTACTTTTCACACTTCCAAAAACATGTGTACAAAGTTTCATAATAATCGGTTAAGTAGTTTTGGCATGAAAGAGTAACAAGCTAAGTTACATTCACATATATGTGAATGTAACTTAGCTTGTTACTCTACTCTATATATAATATTAGTAGGGATGGAGATTTCATTTCCTCAAGTGGGAATCGAATCCACGATCTGTCACGTTTACAGCATGTTTTGTTCCTTTTCTCATGATACTAAATGGGAAGAACGAGTTAAGTCCCGCCACAGACTACTGCAAAGTGTTCGAAACGGAATTATTAGTTCATCCCCCCGCGTAGGAACCAAACCCTGTATCATCAAGCTTACAGTCGATATTTGACTTCACAATTAACACTTTACCGTGTCACAAGGGCTTGATATTGAATTAGATTTGTTACGATCCAATACAAGATTTTAAAAATGTTATGTGGAACTGTCGTGGGGAACGAAAGTGTCATAATGGGAACGGCGTATATCAACACTAGTTTCCCAGGTTCCCACTAAGAATGTGCGGTTTACAGCGTGAAGTAAAAATATTTTTTTTAATAGAGTAGTAACTACATACATCGTGATAGTACAATCGGAAAAAATATTACTAAATTTAGAAACGTATAAAAATTTGAACGAATCAGGACTTGAACCCGCGCCTCATCTGAACCATCCAAGCGCTTTTATACGTTTTTAAATATAGCATTTTTCTTTCATTTGAAATAGTAAAAATATTTAATAAATAGCATTCTCTCTTGCCAAACGATAATTCTAAACAAATTATATTTGGGTAGCGAATATTTGTAAAATTTTCTCTACAGATATGCTAACAACATGAATAAGTTGTAACAAGCGTATAAGAATTTCGACGGAGCTTGGTGAGAACGATTGGCTTAGTTGGTCAGAGCGCATGGACGGTTTCCAAGAGACGCGAGTTCAAATCCTGCTTCGTTCAAATTTTTATACGTTTTTAAATTTGGTAATTTTTCTTTCCTTAGTGTGGAATAACACTTTAAAATAGTAAAAATTGAAAGAATATTCATTAATAGTATCTTTGATTTTCGCGATTGTTACACATTTTAAATGAAACAATTTTAACCGGATTAATCGCGTATATTGTTTGATTAACATTTTTGGAAACCCGACATTTCGAACACTTTACAGTAGTCCGTGGTCACGGGCAGATTGAGGTGGCATTCATGACATTCATGACAGTTGATATAATTATTACATCAAACTACCGCCAACGATTCCTTAATTGCCTCGCGTACTGCCCTGGATTCTTGCAGAATGAGCTCACTGTATCTGGTCCTCTGGTGTGGTGTTTTTAAGACTTTAATTTTTTTAAGAGTGGGTCCCAGGTGGTAGAAAGTTTCCAACCATCTTCTCTATTGAAATTAGGATGTTTTTGTATTTCAATAGCCTCGCGGATCATTCTAGGGATATGTCTATTCTCCCTAGCGAGTATGTGGGGTTTATCAAATCTGATGTAATGGTTGGGTTTGTTCACTGTGTGCACACACACTGCTGACTTTGATACAAGCCTATTCTTGATATCGGAGATGTGTTCCTTCACCATAACACCGATGCATCTCTTTGTTTAACCTATATATGATAAACCACAGTCACAGTCAAGTTTGTATACACCTGCACATTGTAAAGGAAAATTACTTTTCACTGGTCTCAAGAACTGGCTCAGTTTCTTGTTAGGCTTAAATATAGTCTTAATAGAAGGCTAAAAAACGTGAAGAAATAGTGATATATTACAATTTATTATAAAAAAATAATTCAAAAATAGAGTTCACATATTTTATACAATCTCACAAGTATTCATAAGAAAATAACGAGGAAATTGTTTTTGCATGGGTTTTACAATTTTTATTTCTTGAAACTCGTTGAAAGATTAATTATTTTACTGTTGGAAAAGTTTCAGTCAATCCTGAAGTAGCTGGGAGTTAGACGTTGAGCGCTGGGAACTTTTATTACAAGGAAAACTAAAATGTGACTCAGTATTGGTGGTGTTGACTACTTCGCGTTATATTTTTATGAATATTTTATATGTTTGACAATAGCGACCTCACGCAGCTTCACCTGCTTAAACTATATGATTTAATCTTTTGGAAGTGGATTCAGGGAAAATATATTGATTATTTTATTTTCTATATATTATTTTATTTTGGTTTTATTTTAACACACTTTAATAACTCGTAAACCTGTGTGAAGCCTGTCATGGCGCAGCGGTATAAGCGTGTGACTGTAACTGACAGGTTGTAGGTTCGATCTTCACAAAGTATATTCAGTTATTTCACACCTTCCTTGGTAGGCGGTAGGTTTGCGCACACAATCAAGGAATCACGCGTACATCCCGATTCTGTGAGGACTTCGTATTAAAAATAAAAAGATGATGTAAGAAGATATTGGTGATATCATTGATATATTATATCATTGTGTGATATGTTATTTAATAAAATTGTCGAATTAAAAGAAAAAACAAATGTATACACATCATACACATTTTTTAAAAAAATATACTTTATTTTTGTCGACACGTACGTGTAGACAAAAAACATTACGTGTTGAATGGCGAAAATTAATATAAACGAACCAAGAGACATGAACTTGTAATCACCGCTTAAAGACAAACAGCGTTGATCCGCAAGCGAATATATACATTTTTACAAATACAACATTTTAAAAAAAAATCTACGTAAATAAAAAAATATTGTAGCCTTGTTATTTTTGTTTTATAAAAGTTACCTTGGAAACGACTTAATTGGTTTTATGTAAATTGCCGAAATTAAATTTCATTTCTGATTGATTTACCAGTCAGTATCGATATCCTTAAATGAACACGTTACGTATATAATCCTTTTACCTTTACCAAAAGTTGCCAACAAAAAAGCTAAAATAAATTGTACATTGAGACCATTACCATTCTTCACTTTGGACTGTTTTTTGGACGTTGCGTATTGAGTGGCAGAACTCAAAATCGCACTTTGTTACCAGAGCGAAAAAATGAAATTATTAAATAAATATTTTATTTCTCCAACTGTGGCACTGGGACTGGGACTGAGACTGGACATATCGTTGATATAAGTATACCGTATGACTATAGCAGGATTATTAAAGAAAACCTAAGTCGCCCCGTTCCTCACATACCGCCTAATTTCTAAGACAATAAGATCAGACATGTTGGAGTCGTAACGGCGCAGATTCGCTAGCGTGAGACTGTATACGCGGCTATGGAAATATTTTATATTTTTATTTCTTCTACGAAGTATCTTGTCAGTTTCCTGGTTCACTCTATCTATCCCGCTACATGCGTGTTACAGCGTGAAGCTAAAAAAATAAAAAATGAATAAAGCTCTGTTCTACTATGTTGCTTAGCAACACAGCGTCTAATGGCCGTAATCGCCAGTTCAAATCCTACTGGAAATAATTATCCCAAGTAGGAATTTTAATTTTCATACATTTTTCTCTAACTATTCACTCTTCAATATACCAATCTTTACATTAGAAACAATACATATACTACTACTGCTACTTTTTTAATCAATTCAATTGTTTTATTAAACAAATAAATAGTTACATATCTTCCTTGTACAGACCACCGATCCAATACAATTTTATTATAAGTGATAAGTATAGAGGATTAAATAGTTATTTTCTTTAATTTGCGAAGACAATCAAAAAAAAATTTGAATTTATTTAGTAAATCATATTTTTACTTGATTCTATTCGTTTTGTTAGGAAGTACATAGAATAGTTAGGTTAAAAAAGTTCTTAGTTAGGTAATAGTTAAATATTGTGTTATGGTATATATTTCGGTATGCTATTTTGTATTATTATTAATTTTGGTACTTTCATCAATACATACTGTAATAATTAATAATAGCGGGTGAAGCCGCGGGTCGTTAGTATACTTAGGGGCCTATCGTGGTGCAGAAACGCGACACACGACCTTTAGTTACACCACTCAACACGTAACGTCTCCGAGGGAAAGTGGAGAACGGAAATATCTTAATGAGAAATTAGTTTCCTAACAAGTTCCCGGGTTCCCTCTACTTCCTTACCTGTAAATTAAAAAAAAACACTCACTTGTTAAAGTAACGAGCTATACAGTATACGCTATAGTTTACAGTACGGTAAACGCGGCGCGCGCTTCCCGCGGCAGTCGCTCGACGTTCGTCGCACAGTTTGGACCGCAGCA
>DWMZ01003704.1:0-12443 GCA_018249855.1 Eueides tales michaeli | reverse complement strand
TATAGCTGCAACGAGCTATTGTTGTTTAATCAGAAACCGCCTTCAGATCATTCTGGTTAAGTTATCTTGATCGCAAACATCGACAAGTAAATTGGAATGTCTACTGTGTTCTATTCATCTTTTTTTTTTAGCTTCACGCTGTATTCCGCACGAGGCAGGGTAGGCAGAGGGAACCCGGGAACCTAGTGTTAAGACACTCCGTTCCTCTTTCGTTCCCCACTTTCCACCGAATTTGAAGCATTGCGTGATGAGTTGCGGAACTCAACGCCGCGCTTTCCCTTATTACCAGAGTGAAGAAATGAAACATTGTATATTTAAATTGAAAATATTAAATATTTCATTTTCCCGAGTGGGGATCGAACCCAGAACCTGTTGGTTACAGTCACGCGCTTGTGCCGCTGCGCCACGGCAGGCCTCATTTATACCCTGCTATATACAGAATAGAGAGCCTTTTTTTTGAAGAGAAAAATATTCTGCTTTTTCAGAGATATTACAAGATTTAGATTTTCTTTAATTCATACCCACGAGTAGGAGTCAAATACACGGTTAGTATGTCTACTGTCAAATTTCAATATTTATGCCAATATAGAACTAATAATTTAGAAAAAGGTGTGATCTTCGAAATGACATTGAGTACTCATTGTGTATGATACATTTTAGCCAACCGCTGAGACAACTGGCCAGCCTCAATACTGTCCAATAAAATAATATACTTTTAATTACAACCAGAACTTTCTGAGATAAGCCCGATCCATTAAACAGGCATTTTGGCCTTATGATCATACTACTAGAATGGATTAAAGGAAGGTGGACGACAATTTAAAATTATAAAAATCTTTTCTCATTTGCATTTTAAAAACATAATTTTTGATATTTAAAAGACAGATGGTACGTAGAAATATAGTGTTGAGACACTATTCCCGTTATGATACTTCCGTTCCCAATTTTCCACCGAATTCTGAAGGCATTGCAAGTCGAGAGGCGGAGACCAACGTCGCGGACCAAATATTATTTCTTCAAGTGGCTAGCAAACCAACAAGCTGTCGCGTTTACAGTTATATGCTAGTGCACCTGCACCACGACCGGCCTCAGATAATCAATTAAGTTTTAAGACTGAAAAATTATAAACATTCACTACTAAATTTGGCTTTCAATCCATCAACAAACTGACTTTAATTTACTAAATTTAAGAACGTATAAAAATTTAAGAACGTATGAAAATTTGGACGAAGCAGGATTTGAACCTGCGCCTCTTGAAAACCGTTCAAGCGCTCTGACCACTAAGCCATCCGTCCTCACCAAGCTCCGTAGAAATTTTTATACGCTTGTTACAACTTATTTATGTTGTTAGCATCTCTGTAGGGAGATTTTTACAAATTTCCGCTACCCAAAGATAATTAGAATTATCGTTTGGCAAGAGAGAATGCTATTTATTAAATATTTTTACTATTTTTAAAGTGTTATTCCACACTTAGAATAGAAAAATACTAAATTTAAGAACGTATAAAAATTTGGACGAAGCAGGATTTGAACCTGCGCCTCTTGAAAACCGTTCAAGCGCTCTATAATGACTTTAATTTATTTCAAACGACGTCACCGCGCAAGTCATGTTTCACCACGTTATAAACACATAAATAACGTTGACAAACCTATTAGAGTTAATGCCGTGAAATTATCATAAAATTAATATAAATCAATGAGGCCTGTCGTGGCGTAGCGGCACAAGCGTGTGACTGTAACCGACAGGTTGTGGGTTCGATCCCCAGTCGAGGAAATGAAATATTTAATATTTTCAATTTAAATATCTAATGTTTCATTTCTTCGCTCTGGTAATAAGGCAAAGCGCGGCGTTGAGTTCCGCCACTCAACACGCAATGCTTCAAATTGAAGTCGAAGTGGAACGGAGTGTCTTAACACAAGGTTCCCGGGTTCCCTCTGCCTACCCTGCCTCGTGCGGGCTTAATTACGGGAACTTATACTTTTATTTTAAACTAAAACTTTATATAAAATGCGTCAATAATTAATGCTCTTATATGCTAATACATTACTTTACGCTATATTAATATATACGATGATGATGATGATGATGGTGATGGTAATGAACTTTGTCCACAGGCAGACATACAGACAGACATAGTCGGAGAACAAGTGATCGTAAAAAGCTAAGTGAGGTAAGGGTAAAACGTATGTATAAAGCTTTCGTTGATTTTGGTGAAAGCACAGGTCCTTCTAACTACTGAAATGAGATCGCTCGAAGTTTATATTTATACTTGAGCTTGAATGAGGCTGGCAATACCGAGCTTTCCTAAATACAATATAAGATAAATTATGTAAAAATAATAATATCAATAAGACCCTTGTAGAGCAGTGGCAGCGTATGATTGTATGCGATGGTTGTAAGTTCAATCTGCACTCGGGGGATGTATGCTATTTATTTGCCCCCCCCCCCCCTGCTATGGCAGACGATATGCGGTGTTTACTTCCGTCCAGATACTCAGACTGGATTTGTGTATTAAAAACATACGTTTTTTAAATATAATAGGTTAAGTTAGCAAGAAATTACCTTAACTTAAATAAATTTAGTTCTTTTTTTATTTTTTTTTAATTTTCTATATTTTTTAAAGCAAAAGTTAGAGGAGGACACCGCTTGAAGTAAAATATTTCCATGGGATTGCGGATGCGTTACCAGCCTTGTTATGAAAGTGATTGTAAACATAACTTTTAATATAGAGTTTAATGAAAAGTCTCTTTTTTTACTTCTAAACAATGTTTAAAGTAAAATACTAAATTTAAAAACGTATAAAAATTTGAACGAAGCCGGATTTGAACCTGCACCTCTTGGAAACCGTCCAAGCGCTATGACCAACTAAGCCAATCGTTCAGTTGAAGCGCGTGGACGGTTTCCAAGAGGCGCAGGTTCAAATCCTGCTTCGTTATAATTTTTATACGTTTTTAAATTTAGTATTTTTTCTTTCCTAAGTGTGGAATATCACTTTAGAAATTAAATAGTAAAAATAAACATTAAATTTATTTAATATTTAAAGCACAGCAGGTAATACATGTATCTAACATGTACAATTGTGGCCTGTCGTGGCGCAGGGGCACAAACTTGCGACTGTAAATGCGCCTGGTTATGGGTTTGATCTCACTTGAGGAAATGAAATATGTATTTAATATTTTTATTTTCTTTCTCTAGTAATTAAGGCTTAACACGGTATGAGATTCGCTATTCATTACGCAATACTTCTGGATCCTTCAAATTCTATGAAAAATGGGGTAAGGAAGTATATATATATATATATATATATATATATATATATATATATATATATATATATATATATATATATATATATATATATATATATATATATATAAGTATATGATTATTAACAAACTGACAATGATATATCGCCATACATTTATTTTGTAAAGTGGCAGGATACGGGATGTGAATAATTAAATTGCACCTCATGTTTTACATGGATTAATTTGTATTGCGCTGTTTTTTAGCTTCACGCTGTATCTCGCACATCGGGGTTGGCAGGAACCTCGGGAACCTAGTATTAAGATACTCCAATCCTTCAAAATACTTCCGTCCCCTTTCCGCCGAATTCTGCAGGCATTGCGTGATGAATAGAGAATTCGTTACTTGTACACTCGAGTAGTTTCACGCTGTATCTCGCACGAGGCAGTGTAGGCACAGGGAACCCGGGAACCTAGTGTTAAAACACCCCGTTCCACTTCAGTTCCCCAATTTCCGCCAAAATTGAGGCATTGCGTGTTGAGTGACGGAACTCAACGCCGCGCTCTACCTTATTACCAGAGCGAAGAAACGAAACAATAAATATTTAAATTAAACATAATAAATATTTCATTTCCTCGACTGGGGATCGAACCCAGAACCTATCGATTACAGTCACACGCTTGTGCCGCTGCGCCACGACAGGCCTCAACACTCGACTAAATTAAAATAATGAACATTTCACTCCCTCAATTACAGATCGAACTTATACCTATCGTGTTTAAAGTCACACGCACCACTACACCACCACAAACAATACAAAAAATAAAAATCCAACAACAAATGAGAATTAAAAGAACAAAAAAATCAACACATTTATATCTTAACAGTCAATATTGTCCAGTTTGAATGAACATCTGTAAGCGTCTAGCGTTTACGGACAATGCCCTAGTGTTGACCGATCCTATTGTCAGTCCACAACCGACCGCGTCCCTGACAATGCACTGAAAAGCTGAAATAGAAACAAAAAGACTGCAGCCAAGTGATTCGTAGGATTTACCTGAAATTTTAAGGCTTTGAAGCCATCATGACCAACCTCAATGGACGTGTTACTGAAAAATGTACTGGTTGAATATTTTTGCTATTTTTAAAGTGTTTTTCCACACTTAGGTAAGAAAAATACTAAATTTAAAAACTTAAAAAAATTCGACGGAGCTTGGTGAGGACGGATGGCTTAGTGGTCAGAGCGCTTGAACGGTTTTCAAGAGGCGCAGGTTCAAATCCTGCACCGTCCAAAATTTTTATACGTTTTTAAATTTAGTATGTACTGGTTGAGCTTATTGGGATTTTAGTTTGGTGTTTGTTTCACGCTGTATACCGGGAACCTGGTATTGTAGGTGAAGGAACTTGGGAAGCTGGTGTTAAGGTTAATGGAACGGAGTGTTCCATTCCCCCACTTTCCTCTATTTGTGGTTTTGAGTGTAGAGTAGCAGAGCTCTACGCTGCGTTTGTTTTGCCTTGTTACCAGAGCGAAGAAATGAAAATATTATATATTTAATTTAATTAAGTGAAGGCCTGTCATTGCGCAGCGGCACAGACGTGTGACTTTAACCGACAGGTTGTGGGTTCGATCCCCAGCCGAGGAAATGAAATATTTAATATTTTCAATTTAAATATTTAATGTTTCATTTATTCGCTCTGGTAAAAAGGCAAAGCGCAGCGTTGAGTTCCGAACGGAAGTGGAACGGAGTGTCTTAACACTAGGTTCCCAGGTTCCCTTTGCCTACCCTGCTTCGTGCGGAATACAGCGTGAAGCTAAAAAAAAAACAAAAAAAATTAAGTGAAAATCGAACCCACAATCTGTAGCGTTAGCAGTCGCATGCTTGGTCCACTGCGCCCGACGGGTCTTACGAGTAAACTATGTAGAGTATACGTAATATGTTGCTTCATCATTTTTTCTATAGATTCGATACAAAAAAAGATATTAACTAAGTATAGGTATATTTTTTTTAACAGGAAATCGAATTCTTAAGTTTACTGTCCCTCTCCATCGAATTATGGAGGCATTCCCTCTTTTCCAGAGGAAGAAAATAAAAAAATATTCTATTCTATATTCTAATTTCTAGAGACTTCGAATCCCGTTACTTTATTTATATTAAACATTTCTATAAAAAATACCTTTGATGACATCCTTTCTACATAAAATACTTTTTTTATTTCACATTCCCTTACTCAAATAGCGATTACTATAGTGCGTTTGCGATACTCAAGCTGTCACTGATGTATTTCCCGCTTGAGAAAGTTGTGCACTTTATACTTGAAGTAATCTGTAGTATTACTCAGGAGAGAGGTCACTTATACAAATAAGGAGAAATCTGTCCTTAAGTTTAAGCACACCATAGTTGACTAGGGACAATAGAAACAAGAAAATGTTCTCTACTAAGTAAATAGAAAATGCTCTATAGAATTCAAAATATTTGATTAATATTTTAGCGTTTAAAAAATTAAAAAAATGTATAATATCACATATCATATCACTATTGTTAGAATTATATGTTTTTAAATTTAGTATTTTTCTTTCCTAAGTGTGGAATAACACTTTAAAAATAGTAAAAATATTTAATAAACAGCATTCTCTCTTGCCAAACGATAATTCTAACGAATTGTCTTTGGACAGCGGAAATTTGTAAAAATCTCCGTACAGAGATGCTAACAACATAAATAAGTTGTAACAAGCGTATAAAAATTTCGACGGAGCTCGGTGAGAACGAATGGCTTAGTGGTCAGAGCGCTTGGACGGATTCCAAGAGGCACTGGTTCAAATCCTGCTTCGTTCAAATTTTTATACATTTTTAAATTTAGTATTTTTCTTTCCTAAGTGTGGAATAGCACTTTAAAAATAGTAAAAATGTACCATAGGCTCGAGACCGCGTATAGGTATCATGTTGAAATTCTTATTTTTACTATTTATAAAGTGTTAATCCACACTTGGGAAAAAAACATAAATTGTAGCAAACGTATAAGAATTTCGACGTAACTCGATACGGACTTATGGCTTAGTGGTCAGAGCGCTTCGATGGTTTCGAAGAAGGTTAAAATCCCGATATGTTTAATTTTTAATACGGTTTTTCCCCGGTTTTAATAGGAACAGAGCGTCTTAACACTAGGTTCCCAAGTTCCCTCTGACCTATTATATTTAGAATCCACCGCAAAACCAAAAAATAAACTATTTTTTACAAAAATTCTTAGCTATCCATACAACCTTTAAACTTAAAAAAATCTAAACACCCGTAACGACTTTCACAAAGATTTTCACAAAGTATAGAGACAGACGATTTTCACAAAGTATAGAGACAGAGAAATCGTTCTCTTCCCTATAGACTGTTTGTTGGCTTGCGTATATTATTGAATCACTAAAGTAATATTAAAGTAACTAAGCTCTTAGGCTATAGCGGGATCAATACAATGGCATTACTAGAACTCAGCTTCACGCTGTATCGCGCACATGGCAGGGTAGGCAGAGGGAGATTCTCTAGTAAACAAGTATTCTTTAGTTAATTTCATCTAGTTAACAAGTATTCTCTAGTGAATTTCCTCTAGTTAACAAGTATTCTCTAGTTATTATCTTCTAGTTAATAAGTATTCTCTAGTTAATTTCATCTAATTAACAAGTATTCTCTAGTTATTATTCTCAAGTAGTAACTATTCTATAGTAATATTATTTTCACTTCACTACAGATTACTAACTAAATAAACATGTTACCTCTAATGAAAGCTTGGACATGTCCACGGGAGTGATGCGCTTGAGAGCTGACAGGCGCTGCAGACGTTGCCGCGCCTGCTCCTCCACCGCGATGAGGAACGCATCTTGAATTATGTTGTGGCCGATGTCTGATACTGTAGAAAGATAGAGTATTAATATATATTTTTTTCAGGTTCCCGGTGTAACCCACGTATGGCGGGTAGGCAGAGGGAACCTAGGAACCTTATCTTATAAATATATTTATGGTAATATGTCTGTTGAGCCAGGGCATTGTAAAAACGACAGATTGCGGGCTCGATCCCCGCTCACGGAAATGAAATATTTAATATTTTTATTTCTTCGCTATGGTAACTAGGCAAAGCGCGGCAAAAAGTGTGGAAGTGTTTCAATGGGAACGTAGTGTCTTAACACTACGTTCCCAGGTTCTCTCCGCCTACCCTGACATTTGAGGCATACTGTGTGACGTATCCGTTACTGCATGAGTTCCGGGAACATCCTAACGTTCAATTTTCTAAGTCTGATTTGTTAATTTATTTATCTTTTTGCATAATAAAATGTTGATTAAGTGTGTTTTGATAGTAAAATGTCGTTATTTAAACATTTTTTTTGATTCATACTATATCCCGTACATATGATCGTCATCGCCATTACACCACAAAGGCCTCAATTTAGTACCTATCTATCTATTATGCATTTAATTTATAAACAATGCAGTAATCAACTGAAAATCTTTCAATCGTCCCAAAGTACAAAGAAATTGATATATTTTTTTTAATTAAATAATAAAGTGACTTGCTTAATAATATTCTAATTTATGCCAAAATTTCTATTTTAAGTCACACAAAGCAGTTCGTGTATTAATCAACGCCGCGTCGGTGCAATCTACCATACTGCTTTATGAAGTTTTCACTTATATTAGCTGTATATTGCTATGAAAATGAATAAAAATATCTGTTTTTAAGGCACGCTGTATAGCACATGGGAGGGTAGTAAGTGAGAGATTGCTAACGTAGTGCTAAGACACTCCGTTCCGGTCCCCAACTTACCAACGAATTTCAACTTATTACAGAAGAGAAATACAAGAAATATTGTTTCATTTCTCGACTAAAAATTGTATACCGTTTTTATATGAAACTCTTAACCAAAATGAAAATAATATTCTATATTTCGAGTGAGGATCGAACCCTCAATCTGTCACATTCACAATCATACGCTTGTACCACTGCGTCACTACAGGCTTCTAGTATTAAGTTGTTAATACAAAAACATACACTGCCCTACATTTCCTAACTTTATTTTCAGATTTTTTAATATTTTTTCTACAAATTGTTACGAGTAACATAATATTATAGTAACGTACTAACGTATATATATATATTGTAAATTTTAATTTGTATTCAATCAGCAATCCTGAATTCCTGAGCTTCCACTGTTATGACTCAAGTGTTAAAACTGCCTTCGATAAAGAACTCTATAGATATTGTATGAAAATTTAAAACCGATAAGCATTAATAGATAAATAAGATAAAAGTTAGGCAATAATTTGATTATATCACCATAGGAATATTATCATTATTAATATAGAAATAAAGCTCAGAATCGCTCGCTAGGGTTTTGTTAAACGAATGTTGACTAATGCATAGGTATTGTAACGCCCTCGCGTAGAATACTAAATTATAAGTTCTCTTGCACACGCCATGTCGATTCTTCTACGTTTCAATTGAAATATATAACGTGAAACAGCGTGATTGAGTGATTAACCTGAGTGAAGTCTCCAAAATTTTGGAAAAAACGATAATCATTATACAAATATCCGTGATTTTTACAATGATTAGACAATTTAAATGAAACATTTTTAATTGGATTAATCGCGTATATCGATTTTTTTGACATTTTTTCCAAAATTGAGACACTACGGGGTAAATAGCAATATTTAATTTCAATTCAATTCAACTTCATGCTGTACAAGGCAGGGTAGGCAGAGGGAACTTGGGAACCTAATGTTAAGACACGCCGTTCCACTACCGTTCCCCACTTTCCGCCGAAGTGGCGGAACTCAGCGCCACGCTTTGTCTTTTTACCAGAGAGAAGAAATGAAACATTAAATATTTAAATTGAAAATATTAAATATTTCATTTCCCCGAATGGACATCGAACCCACAACCTGTCGGTTACAGTCACACACTTTTTCCGCTGCGCCACGACAGGCCTATATTTAATTTAAACAAAATTAATCAGAAAAGACGTTTAGTAATAATCAGAATTAATTACTCAATACATTTTCCAATACAAGTCGAGATGTGAATGAATCATCTACTTACCTATAGAATACATTGTAGATAACCTCGACTTTACCAATTTGTTCTATGTCTTTAATAATATGTATAACTATTGTATACTAGATAACCGCGCGGCTTCGCCCGCTTGAACTATATTATTATAAATTTACTATGTATGTCATTTTATGAGACCTGTATGCAACAAGTTGTGGGCTTGTGGGTTCCATTCCCACTCAAGGAAATGATATATATATATATATATATATATATATATATATATATATATATATATATATATATATATATATATATATATATATATATATATATATATATATATATTATTTTCAATTTAAATATATAATATTTTCATTTCTTCGTTTTGGCACCAAGGCAAAACGCGCCAATGAGTTACATCATTCACAATGCGATGCCTCAAAATCGGCTGAAATGGGGAAAGAAACACACGCACAGTGGTCTAAACTGCCATGTGCGGGATACAGCGTGAATCTGAGTGAGTGTGAGTGTTACTTCATCTACTTATAGTATCATTTAATAAATAATATCTATACCTATATATATATATATATATATATATATATATATATATATATATATATATATATATATATATATATATATTTTTTTTTTTGCTTCACGCTATATCCCGCACGAGGCAGGGTAATTAGAGGGAACCTGGGAACCTAGTGTTACACACCGTTCCACTTCCGTTCCCCACTTTCCGCCGAATTTGAGGTATTGCGTGTTGAGTGGCGGAAATCAACGCCGCGTTTTGTCTTTTTACCAGAGCAAAGAAATGAAACATTAAATATTTAAATTTAAAATATTAAATATTTCATTTCCTCGACTGGGGATCGAACCCAGAACATATCGGTTACAGTCACAAGTTTGTGCCGCTGTGCCACGACAGGCCTCAATTTTCTATTACGCTATTAAATGTACAAACATCGATGCGTTTATTGATATTGATTTTATTATAAGTATAGATGATATGCTTAAATATATGAATTATAAATAATTCCGTATAAAAATCCTGGGTTCAAGACTCTCCCTTCTATTTTTTCTCCACCTTCTTTTGTTTCAAACGAACAAGGGCTTTTTTTTATTTCACGTAAAAATAAATGAAGGTCTGAGGCCAGATATGGCCCAGGGGTATACACTTGTGGCTGGAAGCGCGGTAAGTTGTGTATTCAAATGTCACTTTAGGAAATGATATATTTAATATTTTTATTTCCTCTTGCCATAAACGAGAAAAACGCACAGCGTTAAGCGCCGCCACTCAACACTCAATGCCTCTAGAATTCCGCAAAAATATATAGATTTCATCAATTTCGAACACCACACTACCAAATTAATCAAAATAACCAGTTTCCAAGTAGACAATCCTATTAATAGCAAGATATAACGCGTATCATTAACAATTACTGAGTTAACCGTAGTTTTACTGCGTTTGTACGACTTCTTCTCGTAGAAGCCTTACGCTTATAGTGGCTTATTATGAGGACATAGCAAATATTTTATAATACAAGACACTTGTTTATATATATATGGATGGAGAGAGAGAGAGAGAGAGAGAGAGTTTTAGGTTCGATTCAACACTATAGAACCGATTTTCGCCCAAGGAGCCTCTCCTTTCGAGATTCACGTGATTTGGACGACCCCTAATATATAGAGCGCTGCGTAGAGTTCCGTCACTCAACGTTAAAGTTGAACAGAATGGGAATCCCCCTCCCGTATGGTGATAATTTTTTTTAAAGCCGTGTTTTTATATTACTTTTTCTTTGTAAATGGATTAATTGAAATGCAAAATTCAAAATACGCTAAGTAATTAATCCACTGCGTTGTAGCTTCTCTAATAGAAAGTTGCATATAAATTTGAAGCTGACGTAACGCAGCGGCATAGCGTCTACTATAGCGTCAAGCAGGACAGTTGCGGGTTCAATTCCAACTTTAAGCAAACAAATATTTGATATTTTCCTTTACCTTGCTCTGGTAACTTAGTTAAAAAAATAAAATAATTGAGTATTGCCACTTAAAACGGAGTGTCTCAAATGCCTGTAATGTCTTAATGTCAGCAGAATGTCTTGACACTAGGTACCCAAGCACAATGCTATGCGCAGTATACAGTGGAAACGGAAAAAATCACTCTGGTAACAAAAACTAAATAAAAAATATATATATTTTAAAGCATCACATATACTTAAGTGGTCCCTAAAAAACTCTACATAAAGCATTTCTTAAGTAAATTGTTAACAGATGATTAAAAAAGAACTTGAGCCGGGCTAAAAATCTTGTAGAATTCACTTAAAATCGATAACACTTGACAGGCAAAAAAAAGTCTAAGAACTCTGTCAACGAGAGCAAAAAATTATATTTATTAGGAAAGCAGTAATTTACGGGACATTCAAATATAATTTTTTTTTTTCAGCTACACGCTTTGGGCAAAGGGAACCTGGGAACCCAGTGTTGAGACACTCCATCCGGTGTGCGACGTACCGCTGAATTTGAGGCATTGCTTGATGAGTGGCGGAACACAACCCCGCGTTTTGCCTTCTTACAAGTGCGAAAAAAAGCTCTCTCTTTTTAGCTCCACACTGTATCCCAGGCATATGGTACGGTAAGCAGGGAGAACTTGAGAATCTAATGTTAAGACACCCCGTTACCCATTTACCGCCAATTTTGAGACATTGCGCGTCTAGTTGCGGAACTCAACACCGCGATGTGCCATATACAAAAAAAAATGCTTTCCAAATACAAAAAATAAGCTTCCTTCCGAACTACGCGATTGATTTCAATGCGGCTTTCACAAATTGACGATGAAAAATGGGGAACGGAGTGTGTTAACATTAGGGTTCCCTCAGCTCACCTAGCGTGAACTCAAATTTACAAGCGAAATCACCAATTCACCCCAATTGATACTACAATCACATGATCCTTAAGATAACTTAACGGTCATAAAAATTACTATTGTGATCTTACCGGGTAAAGTCCACAAAGAATAGTCTAATAATGGATGGGTAGCCATTGTCGAAATTCTAATCGTTTTAGAGTGTCTTTTGTTAAGACCTCATTTGTAGAAAGATAATAAAATTAGTTGGAAATATTATAGGTTAAGGTATAGAGACGTATTGTTCTG
>DWMZ01003703.1:0-12443 GCA_018249855.1 Eueides tales michaeli | reverse complement strand
ATCAACCAACCACCGTATACACTGCTAATAATTTTCTTATTTTGAACAATGCTCTGTTCTAATATGAAAATATGACATGTAGAGTATTAAGGTCTTTAATTTTTAAATGATACAAATTTAACGGGATTAATTGCGTATATTCTTTTGTATACATTTTACAGTAATCCATAGACACGGGTAGACAGATGATGGCATCCGTCTGTCAGTAATATGTATTTAAATAAATTGCAGGAGCTCATGTATATGTACATATATAAAAATTAAAGATTCTTAGCGACAGACAACCAAGGCCAGAACTACGTGGCGTATATATAAATTTAGTATGTTACTAAGCTAGGAAATGTAGTGGGAGCTCTAAGAGAGGATTGTTTGAAATTAGTAGAGAAAGAGAAATAACTATTATTATTTGTAATTATTAAAATAACATTTGAAGATCGATGTTGTTTATGATCATATTTGTAATAGCTACACATACGCACTATTGTATTTGTATTCTTAATAAAAATTTTATTTCCTTATTATTTTTATTAGTAGACAAAGCGTGGCTTTAAGATTTAAAATTTAACACGTATTTTTTTGTTATTTTTTCTTATTTAAAATGTTCGTTGTTAAAATTAGCGAACATATGAATCTTTTAATAAGAATTATTCCTTTATCCATCTGCTTTTTTTTTGTATAGGTACATATTAATTTTGCCTTCAAAAATTTAAATATTAAAAAATATATTAAAATTTCAATCTAAAATCTCTATTCTGCACCGGTAGGATACCTCCAGCTATCTTATCAACGTATAACCTTTTAACATAAGAAAGATATTTGAGGATATCATTTAAAATGCAAGCATTGTCAAGTGCAGCCCCGTTGGCTCTCAACCAGATATCAAGGCTGGAGTGTAGACGGCGGTCATATTAAAAACTAGTTTGCACAGACCGGGAACATTTATAACACCGAGCTGAAATAAATATTTAAACAAACTCTGTTTTACTATCATCTACTTATTATGAAAAAGACATTCAGTGCATATTTCTGGACAGATTTTTTATGTTTCGCGTTCTAAAAATTGTTTGTACTTTAAAGAGCAAAATAAATTGTTAATATTTATTGTAATTACTATGTAGTAGAAGTAGTACTTAGTTATAATATTTCAGGAATTTGAGTGTTAAATAGCGGAGTTCAACACAGTTTTTTTGGTTACTAGTACGTATCTGAAATTAAAAATATTAATTCTTTGAGTGAGAATCGAACCCAGACCTATCATGGTTAAAGGTAGACGCCATGTACCGCTGCGTTACGGCGCAGCATCAAACATAAATAGATGAAAGAATAAATCTGTTAATTCTCTTCTAATACTGTTATTAATAATTTAATATTTCGTAAAGGAACAATATTTCATCATTATGATTAAAAATTAGAAACATTCACTGTCATTCCCATTTTTGGTATATTTAAGCTTTATAAATGACAAACAAGGTTTTTAATTATGTAGCAATGTTAGTGAAAAATCCTAGTAACAATATGAATTATTATTCTACGAACGTATGTTCGTGACCGTCATTAAATTAACGTAGGGCTGTCCCGAGAGATACGAAGCTCTGTCCTATAAAGGCAGACCTGCCTTAGCAAGCACCATTAGCAATGAGATTTCGTTAATTGAAAATTAATAAATTAAATAAAATAATTTAATTAAATTCAATTCGCATCACACTGTACCCCGCACATGGCAGGGTGGGCAGAGGGAACTTGTGAACCTAGTGTTAAGACACTCCGCATCCTTCTATACTTTCCGCCTAATTTAAGGCGTTGCATGTCGAATTGTGAAGTAGTATAATTAACAGACAGACATCATCTGGTTATAAGCACGAAGGTCGTGGGTACGAATCCCACTTAGGAGAATGAAATACTTTCATCTTCTCGCTATAACGTTGAATTTTATCACTTGATACATTTTGTCTCTAATATTAGTTGGTGAAATTGGAACCAAAAAGTCTTAACCCTAGCTTTCCTCTACCTCTCCATTAAGTATGTATATACAAAATAAAAATTTATATAGTTTGTTTCCCTGGCTGTTTATCTAAAAAGCAGCTTTTGATAGACATTGACTTTGGCTTTTACTCTAGTTTTTTTACTAGTTTAAATAAGATTAGAAAAAGAGAAATTATATATCTACTTCGTTTTTTAATTATTTTTTTGGATTTCGTGCCTTGAAAGAAAAACTGGAATCTATTTAAGATTAAATTGTTCTCTGTCTGTCAAGTTCTTTAATTTAAAGATTGCAAAGAGGTATGAAGCACATGAAACACCAAAATTCTTAATGAATTCAACGCAAAGATATAAGGGCTATAATCAGAAAGTTCTGATGATATTGGCACAAGTTAAAACTTACAATATTTGTATTGTAAGTTTTAATTTGTACCAATATAAGTTTTGACCATAGCCCTTATATTTTTGGCTTGCATTCATTAAAATATATTATACAAAAAAAATGCCGTATCTTTGTTATTGACTTTGGTATTATTGCTAACTCAAAAATGGCTTGAACCATTCTCGACGTTTTCCTTCTTAAAATTTTTCCTTTATTTATAAAAAAATTAAGAAGGTAAAACTATAAAAATGGTTCAAGCCATTTTTAAGTTAGCAATAATACCAAAGTCACTGTAAAGATGTAAATTATTCTTGTTCAAATATTAGTACTTCTGATATTAACCACACGTCCTTATTCAAAGCGCCAACGATATACTTCAGTCACGTTTCTCTCTACAACCAAAAGGCTCTTGAATATAGCAATAACGTTTAGTTTATGCAAAAACTGCTGGAACTATAGTTTTAATACAAAGTAGAAAAATATGAGAAATAAATTTTACTGAAATCACTTTCGTCACAACTTATTAGCAACAATAAAAGTGTAGGATTCAAAGCGACTGATAAATTTATAATATATTTATGTCATTTATTGAGATTGCTCTAATTAATTAGTATTTATATAGAACTTATTTGAGAGAACTTTAATGAGTCTCAATATATTAAAGCTCAATATATTAAAGATAATGGAAGGGACGTTCAATCAGGAAACCTAATTTTTATTGACAAAAGTTATTTCTTAATATAAATTAAAATTCAATTATATAAATGGTTGGAGAAGAAATAAATTACAATTTGGTTACCTTCTAAGAAAACTTTTAGTTTAGGTATGTCTAAGTAAGACATGCATTTTACGTAGTAGGCAAAAGGAAATAAACTGTATAGTTGTTGGTAAACTATACACCGCATTTTAATTTTTAATTTTATTAGTCTTTATTACTTTGATTAATCATTTCACTTTTCACACTTTTCATGTCACTAACTAGTGTTAAGCCATAATTGATAACTGTAAGTCTATTAATTTTGATATTATCAACAAAATCTTCAATTTTATTAATGTGCAAGTCTACGTTAAGTGCCATGTAAAATGCGGCAGATGCAAAAAAAATATTTTTTCAATAATATGTAGAAAAAGTTTTTTTTTTATTCCTTATTTCTAGAAATACTTTCTACTTCCATAATAACTGCTATTACAAAACTACAAATGAATATAAACATTAGTAGCTGTATTTGGTTCAACTACAATATCTAGATCTCTAATCTTCACTAGAATCTATTTATTCTCCAACACAAACGTTTGAATCTATTATATATTAGTATTGAACGTATATATAGAATCAAGTATCAATTGACTCCATTTCCGTTGTGTTGTACACAAAGCAGGTGGTTTTCAATGACACGCTTTATCTTCATTATGGTGGTACAATTGTAGGTAATATAGTATTTATATGTTTGTAATATAGTTTCAGTTATCTCTATAACAAATAATTAATGAGTGCTGAGAAGTTAAAAATTTCGTCTATAAGCTGTATTGCGCAGGTAAGTTGCCTTAAAGCAAAATTTAAGGTATTTCTCGTAAGTTTTTAATGAAGTTAAATTTATGAGTAACTCCATGTACTTAAACAAGCTAACAGTCGCTCAGCATGGCTAGTTTGTATATATACTTTTATATGTAAATCTAAATTTTGTATATATACTTTTATATGTAAATTGAGCAAATTAGATTTTTTATGTCCTGCCATTTTCGATATATTTTGCTTACTTAAGATGAATAATAAAATCAAGGGAGCTATGCCTTTCGTCGGTTTATAGATGAGTTCAATCTCCGTTGCTATATTAGAAACTTTAGTGGGGACTCGGGTGCGTATTATATTTTATGGAATAGTCATGTGGCGTTTACATTCAGGTATTTTTGATTCATTAATGTGAAACGTAAAGGTCTCATAAAATTTATAGTATAAAAAGTAAATTTAGAGGAATGGCGCAGGGGCAAAGTAGCATGACTGTAAATGCGACTGGTTGTGAGTTCGATCACCATTCAAAGAAAAGAAATAATTAATAATTTTTAATTAAATATTTAGGTTTTAATATACTGAAAAGCATGACAGAAAAACTAAGTGTATGTGTAACTTGCCGTCTATGCATAGCGTTTATTTATTATGTACCTACTATATTGATAAAATTCTAAGTGATATCGTAAGGCGACAGTAACATTCTACAAATTATGATATGAAAAATGCTGTAACATTTCTATTTGAAACTCGTCTATCATCTTACTGCCTCGTACGATGTAATATATTTATACTCCATATCTTCGTTTGTAATGAAATTTACGATAATAAAATACGTCTAAACAAATAATAAAAGTTAAAAAATAGTCAAAACACATTAGTAATTGGCACAAATTCTATACGTTTACCATACCATTAGTAAGATATTGTTGACGTGTTTGATTAAAGGCAACAGGTGCAGATACAAACTTCACAGAGCTGTATACATTTGTAATAAGCCTTGATGCTTCCGCGATTTTGTTGTCTAAAACATCTCCTTAGGTTCTTAAACTTAGTATGTAATATTTCTGATAAACCGACAAATAAAATGACTTATCACCATTTTGCTCGATGCTTTTTTTGTACAATAAATAAAATTGGGCATATATAAAAAATAATAACGATTTTTCCCTCACAGTAGGTTAAGCAGAACACAGTGTCAAGAATTTCCACTCTCCACTTATTGTTTGTAGGCTGAAATCAGCGTCGCGCTTCGTTACACCAAAGAGACGATATAAATAATAAAGTACAGTATTATCAATCCCCAAGAAGAAATAGGAATGAAAAGCACTACTTTTTACTGTCCTATTGCGCCACGATAGTCGCTACGCCAAGGTATATTATAATAATAAATGAATATGTTTGCAATTATTTATGATTCCGCGTGGCTGAATGGAGCATAAGAGCCAGCTATATTTGGAGCACACGTGCGTAAGAAGCATGCTAGTCTATAACCGGGATCGTAAACATTAGGTATGCATTAAACTTTTAAGATTCATTATTTGTTATTCTTGTAAACGATGCAAAATAAAGTTGATTCAGAAAGCATGTAAGGTAAAGTCTACGTGAAGATTTATACACTTTGCTATATACTTTGATTAATATAAATATGAAGACTATTTGATTATCATTTAAAAATTAAAAATAATGGCTCACAGATAATTCTAGTCCAATTTCAGGACTAAAAGCGACACATAAATGTTCGTATCTTTTGATTACGTTGAGTTACGAGCTTGTTTTTTTTTGTGCTCTAACAGATTGTAGGTATTTTGTATTGCATTGTAAGTTTCTTGATACATGGTCTTGACTGTTGGACTGATGGAAAACAAAGTGATCTTATAAAGATTCTGTTTTTTTAAAGGAACGGAACTCTAAATATATTTTAGCCGCGTTTCAAGACAAAATAGTCCCAAAAATTGGGCGGAAAGTAAGCAACGCAATGTCTTGTTTGCTTTGGTTATACTTCAATATATACTATATATATATAATACAGTGTAAAGCTATTTGAAAAATACAAAGTCTATTTTGACCTAATAGCGTAAATCAAAAAAAAATGTTAGCGGGTTGTGCTGTAATGTATGATCTTAAAGAAAAAAAGGTCATATCGGAACGAATAATAAGACAGCAAAAAAAAATATCAATTAACATGTTGAAAGTACACGTGGAAGATGATTGAGCACCAAAAAATATTCTATCATTGGGAGTATAAATATGCGGTACATAGTATATTACTACATATTTTTATTACCCAGATGTCGATTCTTTATATGAGAAGAGTAAATGTTGTAGATATTATGTAAACTCGTCGAAATGTTGCTAGACTTGCAAATAAAAGTGCAGGTGAGATATATTTTTAGAATTTTAGTCAGCATAATGATGCAAATAAATGTTCATTTATAGGAAAAAATTTAATTTTAATGTATTGGCTAATATATACGACATCTGAGGCACTTTTTTAGCTTAAGGTATTTGTAGAAACATATTACAACAAAGTATCATACCAAAAACATATTACAATGTATTTGTTCTCGTTCCGTCCCTATCGAATAACAGATTAAACCTGATTCTGAGAAATAAAATTGACTTGAACTTAGCTATATCTATAAATTATTGATTTTAGAATTTTTCTTTATTTGGAAGGTAGGAAAGTATAGGCTTGGCCGTGGTGATTCTGTATATAGCAAAGCATATATATCATTTGATTGTATTGAGTCACTTTTTTAACTATTTCTCTAACTCTAAAAACTGAATTGGTTGGTGATGGTTTTCTGTTCAGGTAATACGGCTCCTCTGGTGTTACACGGGATCATAGTGTTGATCACTTACCATCAGGCGACCGTTTCGATCAAATGCCTTGTCTTTTTGAAAAAAGTTTATTTAAGTTATCTTATTTGTCTAATACTTTGAAACTACCAACTGAATCCCGCGTACAGCGCCACAGGCATAGAGAACATAAAATTAAAATTAAACCGACGTGAAAACATGTGACTTTGACTTCTGTAACTCAACAGAGTTACGGAAATCAAAGTTACACTTCTTCTTGTTCTAGACCGAAGAATCGAAGCCGTAATCCTCGCATTTGTAATTAGACGCTAGGAATCGGCGGCCTTTATCTCAACAAAATATCTTATTTATATTATTAATAAGATATAAAAATATTCAACATTTGGCGTCCCGTATGACCTCGGGCGATGAATGGAATGTTTCTGTGAAAATCATATTTGCAAAAGATTATGAAAATTTAGGAAACGCGGAATAACAATTTATTCTGTATTGTAAGATATCGTGTGTCTTTTATTCAGCGTAGTTATATAAAGAAGTAATATAGGAGATCACATTTTCTTCTTGATTAATGTAAGTGAATGGCAATGGACAATACGATGAAAAGATATGGCAGAAGGATCCTGGCTGAAACACCGGCTGGAGGAATTCATCTTCACGCTGTATCTCGCACTCGGGAGGGTAGGTAGAGGGAATACAAGAACCTAGTGTTAAGCCACTCCGTTTCGTTAGCTACTTTACACAGAATTTGAGACATCATATGTTGAGTGGCGAAACTCAACGCCGCGCTTTGCCTTGTTACCAGGGCGAGGAGAAGAAAATATTAAATATATCATTTCCTCGAGTGAGGATCGAACCCACGAACTGTAGCGTTTATATTCACAATGCCCCTGCGTCACGACAGGACTAATTTAAAAGCAAATTCGCGGTGAGAGACACTTTATGATATTTTTAATCAAGCGGAACAATAGCGTACTGGTGACAGTTTCTCTGACTCACGTTATCTCTACGTCCATGACCTATATAGTATGACACGAAGTGACGAGATGTGTCTGTTTACATACTGACGCCCTCCGGCTGAATGTGAAAAAGTCAGATCCCTCGTAAAACGTCAGTAGTATGTGTCAAGCTTCATTTTATTTTGAACAGTACATTTTTTTGTAGAAAAATATATAGGTATATTTCATATTTAAGACTGAAATAATTTCCATTCTAACTATATTAGATACTTTTAAATTATATCGATAAAATAATATATTTATATTGACGAATTATTAACAATAAATGAAATAAAAAATTTAATAGCTGTCAGTTATATTGTTTTTTAAATTCATAAAAGCTCTTTACTTCATACGGCTTGTTATTCACCAAAAATATTGTTGTTTGAAGAATTAATTTATAATGCAGTAAAGTATGTATTTCATTTCAAAGTGTGTACGTATATAAATGAAATACTCGAGATTCATAATAAAGTAGCGAGAGTTAATATATTACAATTATGTACGTACGCACATTTCAGACACTTTGAGTATGGTATTCATTAATTTAAGATTTTCGCAGTATTTATAAATACTTCTGAAATGACGTGTCTGTATAGTGAATAATAACACTGACTATATCCAGAGGTTGTAGAGTTGTCACTCACTAGTATAAAGTAAAGATATGTTATGTCTGAACGTGGTTTTCTTTCAGGGTTTTCAACCGTTTTCAGTATTCTATTCAGAAGTTACATGGATCGCACTCTAAGAAACAAGAAATAGTTTTATATCTTATATTTTCATTTTTGTAAGCTTAAGATCCTAATCTTAAGCTTACAAAAACGAACTAAACTATTTCTTGTTCATCAAAATTACGAAATTTGAACTTTCATAAATCATTATACTACTACTTTTACTATTTTTAAAATGTTAATCCACATATAGGAATGAAAAATACTTATTATAGAAAACGTATAAAAAATAATTTAGCGGGATTTGAACCCACGCTTCTTAGAGTCCGTTCATAAAATAGCAAAATAATAATGGCAGTCTCTCTTGCCAAGCGACGATTCTAAGGATTTATCTTCGGGTAGCAGAAATTTCTTAGTACAGAAATCAAAAGTATATAAATAAGGTGTAACAAGCGTATAAGAATTTAGCAACGTAGCTTGATGAGAACGTTTGGCTCAGTGGTCAGAGTGCTCGGATGTATTCCAAGAGGGCCGGGTTCAAATCCAGATACTTTTAATTTTTTATACGTTTTCAAAAATAAATTTTAAACTTATTTATGATGTAATATCTCGAATTTAGACGGAAAAAGAAAATATTTTCACACTAACTTTTCTCTGTCTAATATGTATTATACGGAATGATGCGTGAAACCGAAAACAAAAGTATCATATATATCTTATTAACAAATCAAATGTGGTTATTTTCATATATTTAGTCTTACTCATAAGGCATTTCCTCTTGTTATATATAAAACTGAGATCTAGTTTCCGGAACGATGGTACTGACTCATCTATTAAACGTAAATATGAATCACAAAAGCTTAACTATATAAATACAATATATCTTTGACCAGGTATTATTTTTTTAATAAGAGACGAAACTATTCATAGTTATTCATATATCATATTTCTACGATAGACCATATTTAAAACTTTAGTACTTCTTGCTTTTGTAATTTTGTTTTTGTCATTTTGTTCTAAATTCTAAATTCTCTGTTAAATAGAATAGTTTTCATTTTCAAAATTACTCGATAGGATTCAAATTTCTATAATAGCGTCATTGTGATATATGCTCACTTTAAACATTTTCTAAATATAAGTATTAGTATATTAAGCTTTTGATAAGAGCGTGTCATTAAATACAATATTTACTAGTCTCATGTGAGTGTGACACAATTTCGTTACATCTAAATATTTAAATTTCCTATAACTTATTGTTTTCTTAGTAAAATAATTTTATTTAATAAATATTTGCCATAATTTCCGTCAAATCTATTTAAACTTTTCCATCCCTAGTCTAATCCCTAATCCAGTGCTTAGCCCAAAGTTACCCGATTTACTTTTGCTTCTTGTATAAGAGGTTTTAGAAGTTATCATTGTAGCTTAAACTTTAGACTTCTAAAATATTTAATAATATATGTAGCAATTTTCATATGAACATTTAAAAAGAACTAAGCTTGAATTAAAGTAATAATTTTGTTTGAAATGATTGTATATGTATATATAAATGCAATAAGGGTATCGATTTTACTATATTTTCCTTTCCAGATAAGTTCTGTTAAGAGATATATTTAATATTTTCAAATGGAATAGTTAACATTTTGATGCATACGTCTTGTTAACTTATAAGAAATATAAAACTGCAGCATACATAAAAAAATACAAATAAAAATATAGGTACTTGTCAAAAAATACTTGTCAATTATGTATATATTATTAATGAATATGTATAATCAGAGCTAACATAGCATAAACTCCAACATAATTTAAAATCACAGATATTTTATATCGCTTATTAATTTATCTAAACCATAATGGGTTATATAGAATGGTAATTGAAAACGTGATCGTTTTGATTATCCAATTATAAATTAAGCTTGACGCACCTATTGCTCATGTCAACATCTGACTGACGTAAAAACTCGGCAGTATTTTGTATAATTAATTGACAGTGTTAATTAAGATAATTGAAATATTATTTCAGCTTCACACTGTATCCCGTACATTGCAAGGTAGGCAGAGGGGACTTGGGAACCTAGTATTAAGACATTTCGTTCCGTTCTCCATATTTCGCCAAATCTTTTTTTTATTTAGTCATTCTTTATTAAAATAATACAAAAAATAAATAAAAACAAAATATATTCTTATTTAAAACCTTTTATGTGAAGTAATTTTTTTTGTAATCTATGCCTTCACAAAAAAGGCTCTAAATGAAAGATATGCCTTCACCTGGCGTAAGCTAGTTAAGCTAGGTAAATAAAATTTGACCAGTAGAGTTGTCTCGTAAAGTAAGCGTCTATAAAGAACCTTCCTTCCTTTCTAAAACCTTTGAGTCTACATATTATAGGGTGGATCAGACTTAATGATATTAATAAGATAGAAATAAACATTTTTTCTTACCTTTTATTTGAAAAGTAAACACATTTTTTATTAATCAATATTTAAAATTGACATAATCGATGACAGTTTCTTTTTATATTAATACAATAAAATAATGTTACTAGATAAGCTGACAACAGACATTTTGCTCTTAACATTTCGCACATTTAAACACTCAATAAAGAAATGAAAACAATCAATATCTTTGATTTTCATGATTGTTACACATTTTAAAATTTTAAATTTTAAACGGATTAATCTCGTATATTGATTGATAAACATTTCTGGAAACCCGACGTTTCGAACACTTTACAGTAGTCCGTGTTCACGGGTAGACTGAGGTGACATTCTTCTGTCATTTGACATAGTTATAATATCAAACTACCGCCAACGATTGTTTAACTGCCTCGCGTTCTACCCTAGATTCATGTAGAATGGGCTTACTCACAGTTGAGAGGCAGCCGGCTCTTACCACCATATGTGAAGTGGGTTACAGACAAGATCAGCAAGAAGAATCTCTTGAGAAGAGCTTCTATTAAAACAATATTCAAACTATTCTATTTAAACAATATACAAACTTGATTGTGACTGTGGCTTATGATAAGAAGATATGCACCTATATATGTATGTATTAGACAAACAAAAATTTAAAATTGTTTCATTTAAAAAGCATCTATTATAATTTTTAATTTTCTAGTTCTGGCAAATACGGCAAAGCGAGCTGTTAAGTTACGCGAAAAATCTGTTTATAATTTCAGCAAATAATTTCAGCATGGTTATTTTTTTAAATTAAAGATAATTTATTTTAAGTGTCGTATGTTTCTCATATTATTTGTTAATTTCAGTACATATTTCGTTGATAACGAATCTTTTTTACGGTTACTGCTAAACGGACTTATCTGAATAAAGGGGTATTGAAATTAAAACCGAGCCTTGGGCCGGCTTCAATGTAATATGAAAGTGGAGCCAAATCGGGCATTCCGTCGGGCGCAGATTAACCTAAGTACCAGAGATCAGGAGAGATATAAAACAAAAAACATACAAACCTTTTATTTCAATTCCCCGCAATCTGAAACAATAATAAATTTTAATTAGTTAGTTAATTCGTCGTAATTTTCATGCCTTTAGATCATTTTAATGCCTATTTTTAAATCGGACATGATTTTGTAGATATTTTTTATATTATAGTGTTTGTGTTTAATGGCTGTGAGTAAGTTCGGTACGTACAATAATTTTAGTGATATCGTCATATCGTTAACGTTGATGAAAAAATTGTTTATTTTAGTTAATAAAATTAAATTATTATTACTAAATGATTATTTTGTACAATAAAACATATAAAAAAAATTAAAGTAAAACTTTTTTTGCACTCGTTAAATTGTCTGTCGTGGTGCAGGGGCACAAGCGTGTTGCTGTAACCGACAGGATGTGGGGTCGATCCCCACTCAAGTAAATGAAATATTTAATATTATCAATTCAAATATTTAATGTTTCATTTCTTCGGTCTAGTGACAAGGCAAAAGCGCGGCGTTGAGTTTCACCACTCAACACGCAATGCCTCAAATTCGGCGGAAAGTGGGGAACGGAAGTGGAACGGAGTGTTTTAATACTAGGTTCCCAAGTTCCCGCTGCCTACCCTGACATGTGTAGGATACAGCGTGTGAAAA
>DWMZ01003702.1:0-12443 GCA_018249855.1 Eueides tales michaeli | reverse complement strand
TTGCAGGTGGTTGTAGAGCTCCCGCAAGGGAACTGTTCACTCTGATTGAACATCATCTCCGAGTTAGATAATAGTTGACTATTACATTTGTATCTTTCCTTCTAAGGCTTTTAAGGGGATCCAATTTTAAATACGCATTTTATTGCCTTACAGTAATACACGAAGTATTTTATGACGCGGTTTTACTCTTATTTTATTTTGTTCTCTCGTATTAACACAATATTTATTGTGCAGCTTTATAATTTTTACTGCATAATAGTTGTTACTGCATAATAGTAGTGTTAGGGACAAACGTTGAAAGTTTCAAATACTACTTCAGATGCAGATCAGATGCAGTATCAACTTATATAATTAAAATTTACTTTTCTCTTATTTCAGATCATACAAATATCTTTTACATATAGATGATAAATTGTAAGTGAAATTTTAATTTTCATTTACATTTTTCATGTAAGGAAATGCAAGAAAGTACTTAAGTTTTTTACACTTTGCGTTGCTTTGCAGTTTTGTACACATTTACATGCGTAAGGCTTAAGCTTTTAATTTCGTGAATAAACAAAGGTGATATGTTCGTAACATACTATGTTAAAATAGACCTCCGGGACAGAATACGAATGCTCTGGCTATGACAACACTAGGCTTATACGCATCTTTAATAAATGTAGACATATTTTTTACATATAATATTATTTACTTTACAACCATATACACATTGCATTACAATAAATATAATAAATTATATGTAAACATAAATCTCGAACATTCTAAATCATGTAAACGATATAAAACTAGTTAAAATTTCAAACTCTCTACTACTAGACAGTTATTTGCTAAATTTCATTTATTCAGTTTACTCAGTTGTTTACGAAAATACTGATTTGGGCAATGAATTATTATGACGTACTTATAATATTATTTTCTCTTATATATTTTCCTACAAATCCGATTATTTTATTCACTTAGTTGTTGAGATAACAGAGTTTAGGTATAAAACAAATAAAACAACCATTCTTATAAGTTTTTGGTAATACTTTTTCTGTCATACCTAAAATACAATAGTTTTTCTTATTTTTAGGAATTCTCGGTACCTATCTTTCAAAGTGGACAGCTAGATTTTCCAGCTTCACGCTGTATCCCGCACATAGCAGAGGCAAAGGGAGCTTGGGAACGTAGTGTTAAGACACTCCGTTTCATTTCCGTTCCGTTAAAAATGAAGGGTCTAATATAACAAATTAATAATAGACTAAAATATAAATTCCCGTCAACAAAAAGTTACTTTCCAGCAATGATCTTTTATATTATTTTAGGCGCACCGGCTACAGCTGAAGAACACTTCATGGGAATTAAATGACGGAATTCGCTAAATATTATTTTTTGCATGTTACACAAGTGTTTCAATTTAATATAAAGCACAGCTATAATTTTTTTGTAGCTCGATCATCTACTGTTTATGGTATAATTAAATTGATTTTTCTTCAACTGAAAAGGATTTCTTCATTTTAGATTCTCGAGTTAAACTGTAAAATATTTATAGGTTAATTCCAAATCGGTGCAGGAGAAGTTCCTTTTGTTTTTCGTTTTTCAAGTTGCTTTTCGCACGTATCTTGTGTGTAGGGGACTTTTCTTACTCCGTTCCGTTCCCCACTTTCCGCCGAATTTGAAACAAATATTTCATTTCCTCAAGTGGGGATTGAACCCACAATTTGTCATATAAAAACCCCACTACTTAACGCTAAATAAAAAAAAAATTAGGACATTATTCATTAGAATAAACGGTCGAGACATATTATTATTATTCTTCAACAAATTAAATCCTCACAAAGAGACTTGTAAAATTGAAATAGGACCTGACTGCCAATCCTTATGAACTATTTAAACTGTATTTTTAACTTTTTGTTGTTATCCAGTCGGGTTTTCGTTGTATCATTTTTAATTTACTGCAAATATTTATTTTCTGCCACGCGTGAATTTAGGACGTAATTCAAACAGATTTAGTTTATGTTTCGATATAGCCTCTCTCCTGTCGTTACTTACTGTCCATTTATTTTCGAATTCCACAATGGTTTTCACTGACAGAAGGGATCCAATTGTAAATTATAATTAAATTAATGGATATCACACAATTATATTGTTTCTAATAATCTGTTCAAATTGGAACTTCTGTATTAATAATATTGATTGTAATATTCCATCATTTTGGAGTTACATTAACATAAATATAAAAATTACATATATAAATATTAAATATACATTTTACTGGAAAAAATCAATAATAATATAGGTCATTCATAATTACAGTGAAAATTTGAACGAAACAGGATTAGTTTTCATTCTATTTAAAATCATTTTGGCCGGTTTTTTTAGCTTTTTTGGTTAAATAGTTACCCAGTGTTAATAAATATCGATTCAATTGACTGTTTTTGGTCCCTTACATTCAGCTAAGCGCTCCAACCATTGTGTGTTAAGAAGCGGAGTTCAACGCCGCGCTTTACCACCACACGACGACAGGTTACCAACACAAATACATGAAAATAATAAATATTTCACCCCCCAAAGAAGAAACCTAATCTTCATAATAAAGCTAGAAAAAATTAAGTTGTCTATAAAATGGTATGTAAAAAGAATAGTGTTAAGACATATTTAACTTTCCGCTAGAGTTTGAGCCACTATGACTGGTAGAAATGACTAGAGCGACTAGAGCGGACTAAAGTCACAACCATCGCCTTCGTCAAACGTTCTGTTCCAATAATGCTTCAATAATAATATAATTAACTGCTAACCATATAAATTACGTTCAAGGTAAAACACACTTTTTTGTCAAAGTTGTGAAATCTTGAACGCATGTTTTTCTTGAATATTGTAAATAATTCGTATTTCAGGGTTCAATATAAAATAATCACTTTAAAACGAATATAAGCATTTAAAAATTTAACACTAAATATATTAGTAGATTGATGGATGGATTGTAAGGGGCGCGGGTTCAAATACATTTTCTAAATAAGTATTTGTTTTTTTTTTAAAACTATAGCTGTTATTTATGGATTCTTGGTTAACGTCGTAATGCCTTTCCCTGTTTCTGAAGACAAGTTAGGTATGTTGTGTAGAGATCTACTAGAAGTGCTAATACTTGAAATAGTCTAATACTTGAAATAAAGCTAAAACGCATATAGGTACTTTATGAAATATTTGTATTATTTTGACGGTTGATGTTTTTGATATATTTGTACTTAATTATAAAACGCTCACAGCTTTCATTGTTTTATAATGTTCTATGACTAATATATTGAATCCTGAAATACGATCATTTACAATATTCAAGAACAATACGTGTTCAACATTTGACAACTTTGACAAAAAAGTTTTTTAATATTAACACATTGTATTCTGCATGTAGCTGTGTAGACAAAATTGTCTGTCCAAATCGGAGAAATTAAAAAAAAAGAATATAATTTATTCTTCGAGACTAGAACCATTGCATTTCCATACAGACAATATTCACTGCGTTACGATGGCCAACATAATATCATTTTCAAAAGTATTCCCGCAATAAACATGAACATTAATAAGATAACGCTCAAACCGCGACATAATTGCATTATCTAACGTAAACTGCCCTATATTTATTATTAGCATTTAATTAAAATTCTCGAGATATTAATTTATTGTCGGCGAGGTTTTTAGACGTTCTTCCTCATTTAGAACACGTTTGTAAATTTCATGACTAATGTCTGATAATAAATATTCAAGAGGAATATCTTGGAGGCTGTACAAGTAGGTATTTTGGTTAATTTGTACTGTAATTACATATTTTTATGAACTTAATTCTTGACAAATTACACAAGATGTCTACATGGCTATCACTAAAAATAAATTAAAACATTTATGCAGTACGCAGTAAAGGTAAAATAAACATAAATAAATAATTAAAAGACGAAAGTGAGAGCTTTGTGATAACAAAGCTCTCGAGAATCTCCCATAATGGTACAGAAAATTAGACAAATAGTAATATTAAAGGAATAATAAATTTGAAAATGTTTATACTTAATTGAAGTGCCTTCAATTTTTTTTTTTTAACTATTTCTAAATTGGTCATAAAATTTATGCTTAGAAGAAAAATGTATATTATATACATTATAAAAATGTATATTATATACGTTGTATTTATACTTTATTTCTCTCTATCGCCACATTCATGTGTAGATTGCCATACTCAAAATAAGTATATAATAAATCACTTTTTTTTCGCTCCTAAGGGCAACAATGGAATACAAAGTTGCCACTTGCCACTGCGAGGTTACTTTTAATTTACGGCTAGAGTTTCAATTACTTAAGTAACACGTAGTATTGTGATTTATTATATTTATATTATTATTGATAATGATATAGACTTATTTACTTTTCTTTTATATTCACGGTGTAACCTGTACATAGCAGGGCAAGTTGGTTTGCATTAAGACACTTCGCGTCGTTAGTTGGTTTCGCTTTGTTTCGTTCCCAAAACAAATAAAAAAACATGAAATTTGCATGCAGGTTCCTTGAAATGAGTGGGGAGCACTAAAAAAATATTTAAAATTGTAACGTATATTGGAGAAAACGGGTTTTAAGTTTAAAAAACACTACTCTAGACGAAAATAATGTTGTTGGCCGCCTGTTATATTACCTACAATTACAATGACTTATACAAACTAATTGTAATTGTTGAAATCTTAAATATCTTCTTCTGAAAAACTTAAAACATAGAAACTTTTCCGGTTCCTATTTAATTACATAATATTGTTATTAATAAAAATTCAAGCGAAATAAAAACATTCAAATGCTGTATACAAGTAGTCTGTCTTTGCAGTGATTTTATTTGGCTTGTATCATAATCGGTATGAATAAGGTACGAAAATACACAAAAGATACGATTTTTTAATGTAAAATTACAGTAACGGATGAAAATATTTGAAAGTACTTAATAAAATTTATGATAAGAGATAATACATAATCAGCTACTAATTACTATCTATTTTATAGTGAAAATAACATTTCTTATACCTAAACAATTAATATAATAAAACTTTATTGTAAAACGTTTTAATAAATTAGTTAGAACAATAAGTTCGCTGTCATCTCATAATATTTTTAATGTCAAAGGTGACAAAAATCTTTTCAACCTAAATATCCCCTAGATATTATTCCCGCTGAATAATTATTATAGACCGATCATTAATACTTATCCAATCCATTTTATATAAATTCAATTCCATTTCTTTCTTAACACTTTTGTTTTTATGTTTTAACTCTAATTTTGAGGCAAGAGCCAAGCATGTGACTGCAAAAGCGATAGGTTGTGGGTTCGGCCTCCACTTAAGGAAGTGAAATATTTCATATTTTCAAATAAAATACTTAATGTTTTAGTTTTCGCTCTGGAAACAAAGCAAAGCAATGCGTTGAGTTGAGTGTGTGCGTGCGTGCGTGCGTGCGTGCGTGCATGCGTGAGTGCGTGCGTGTGTGTGTGTGTGTGTGTGTGTGTGTGTATAAAACTAAAGTATTACACGTCATTTCAAATGTCACCTTCTATCCTTTTAAAAGAGACAGATCACTCTTTTCTTCCTATCATTAAACATTTTATGTCAACTTGTTACTTCAATGAAATATGAAAATATTTTATTCTTATGTACTCAAAGCTCACTGTCACATTTACGAGATATACTTAGCCCATTTCATTTCTTGAATTCGCGATAATCTCCACAATCTTTTACTTTGAAATGAATACGTTTGTTGTAATAAAGACATTGAACCGTTATATTTAATTATTCTAAATATCAGATGAGCAAAAATTTGAGTAGCTAAAATTTGAGTAATTGCCAAATTCAATAATACCATTATGCGGAAGAGGCGTGAAGATTTATTAAAGATTCACTTTTTCCACTGATGTACCTCAAGGCAAAAAATCATAGCCGCACCATCACAGTCTGTTAACGCTTTTACATTCAGCTATTAGTTTTTGATGTCGGCACTGTCATTCTTCGAATGAAGACATGTTTTTGACTGTAAACGTGACAGGTTGTGGTTGAGAGACCACTGAAGGAAGTATAATATTTTATATTTTTGATTGAAATAGTTAATATTTTCATTTCTTTGCTCTGGCGCAAAGCGCGGTGTTGAGTTCCGCCACTCAACACGCAATATCTCAAATTCGGTAGAAAATGAGGAACAGAACGGAGTATCTTCACACCAGGTTTCCTAGTTTCCACTGTCTGCCATGTGTGGGATGAAGCTGGAAAAAAAGAAAAACAAAAATATGTCACACAAACTAAGCCATGTAATCTTTATTAAGTTATTAGTAAGAATGCTGTGAATCTTAGTACAAAGACAATTTTAGCTTTTCCCGGAAAAGTTTTAGTGAATTTAGTTACTATTTTCATTTTTATCGAAGTTCAAAAACCATCAGCTTAAGTATATCATCATGTATTCATGTAAAAGATTTACATTAAAAAATCTACAAAATATGTAAAGGATTCTATAATTTTGAAGCTGAGATCTATTTTTCTTATTATAAAATCACGGTTATGCTATTTTGCAGTCGGGTATATAGTTTTCATGTTTTCGTCCAGGCAGTATTTTTCAAGCTAACTTTTAATGCTGTATGCAGCTGATCTTATTATGAACGTTAAATCCATTTGCACGTTTTATAAAACAAAACGTGAATAGAAACTAAAAGAGAAAACAATTAAAGTGAATAGTTGTATAATAAAATAAAGGCGTGCGAGTATAATATTAAAATTAAAAAGAAAGTTATTTTAAGCAAACCAAGCTAAAAATTTAATAAACACCTACATAAGTTTTCCATAACAGATAAAAAATTAACTTTGCAATTGTATCGTATAGATTTTAATTATTTTTATTCTATTATCTTAAAACAATAGTAAATAAAAAATGCACAACTGCATGTAAGGCTTTTAAGTGTAAATTTATAAAGCTACACAAAACCTGTAGAATATATTTTGCTTTATATTTTTTTCTATCTTTTAGTGTTAGTCCTATAAAAGTCGATTCAGCTATTCCAGAGATTAGCCTGGACAAATAGAAATACCGACTAAGAAATATTTTAAAATTGTTTATTTGTATTTTGATATAGTGTATATACTATATGCACTTTGGAAAACACAGCTAAATTAAAGTCACTGACTCTATATTTATACGTATGCAATATTGACATGTAGACAAAATGACAACTACATGTAAGTTCCTTTATAACAATTACAACAGCATACGTTTAATACATACATAGTTTCACGCTGTATCCCGCACATGGCAGTGTAGGCAGAGGCAACTTGGAAACCTAGTGTTAAGACACTCCATTCCACTTCGCGTTCCCTACTTTCCGCCGAATTCAGATTCATTATAAAAAGATAAAAAAAATATGCCTCAGGGCATTGCGTGTTGTGGGGCGGAACTCATCGTCGCGCTTTTGCTTTATTACTATACTTACTAATATTTTAGAAATTTAAACAATTGAAATTGCAGAGAAATAGAAGAAAAAATGTCATATACATAGTTCATTGGGCAATGGGCCAGGCGGCACGGTCTCTTGGAACGGGATGGACGAGCCATATGTATATATCAACATAAAGTAAGAAGTTACAATAGTAATAAAATATTTCTAATCGTTTCAATAATTATACTTTCCGTTTACATAAAATTATAATATTTGCACAAAACTCTCGGTGGTAGCACTTAAACGTTTTTTAGGGAATTTGGATCAAATTTTTAGTACATTAATGCAATAAATATTATTTACTTCAATATTAAACTAATCTTTATTCATCTTATAAATATCATTAAGTGTGAGACAACGGATCCACGCTTGTACAAAAGAAATATGATATATGTCTGAAATGCAGTATAATTACTAAACGTTGTAAATTCTAGTCTCTAATTGCAAGCGAAATCTTGCTTATCTTCTAAGTGAAATCTATAATATGTATATCATTTATATCACGTTTTTAATTTACGATATAATATATTTTTTCGAAGACGCAAGAAAATATTTATTACCCAAAATTATGGGAATATTTACAAATAATCCCAAGCATATATAAAATATTGCAGAATATTTTGCTTACAAAAAAAACATTATTTTTTGGTTTAAATCATTTTAGTATTCAACTGAAACTAGACCGAAAACCCTAGCTCCCACTTAACATATTGCGTTCAATAATTTTATAGAAATATAAATTGGCCATTAGAGAAATTAGACGATTCAACCCTTGTAGAATAAATATTATTATTATTTAAATTATTATTATTTATATTATATTTTAAAATTTGCATTCTATAGCAAATCGAATATAAATTTTAGTGAGATCTGATATTGCACGTGAAGGTGGACAAGACGATGGAAACATCCTACAATTGATTTAATGAATGGGAAATAGCCGCCAGACTAAACATTGAAAAATTTATCAAGTATACTTAAGAAATTTATGCCATATTTCTCAGCTTCACGCTGTATCCCGCACATGGCAGGGTAAGCAGAGAGAACTTGAGAACCTAGTGTTAAGACACTCCGTTCCAATTCGAATTTGAGGTATTGCGTGTTGAGTGGCGGAACTCAACGCTGCGCTTTTAGAATATTTTAATGAACATTTAATATTTTCACAATTACGTTATTATTGTAATTATTTATTGGTTAAAAATATAACTTGCTTGGTTTCTATAATAATATTGATTGATGTCATATTGACCATTATCCACGAGTCGAAAAACGTTATATTTTACTGAACCTAATTTGACGTAGCCATTTAACTATGTGACCTGGAAAATAATTACTTTTTCTCATCATAAAATTTACATAATTATTATTATTGCTAATGTTGACGTTTAGACCATTTAACTTGGAATATTTTGGATTAAGCGAGACTTATTTTGCAAGAAAACTCTTATATAATAATACAAATAATTTATAAAGATATAAAAATATATTATAAATAAATATTGTACAAATTTAGTTGGGAAGATAATAAATTTTCGAAATGCAGAAACTTTAAATGGCTTGAAACTTTAAATGGTTCACAAAATGCTGCTTCGGTCATCAAACCTTAGAACCATCGGTATAATATTAGCATTTGGTTACAAATTAAATTAAAGAGTGTTGAACGGTTTTAATTCAAAACACTACACGTTAAGCGCAAAGTACTAACAGCAACTCAAACAACTGATTGAGTAAGTAGTCATTAAAACTATATTTTGGGGTGAATGTAAAAGAGGAACTTCTGGGTTCTAGTTTATATTATCTATTATAAGTTCTACGGGACATAATAAAGTGAAACGTAATATTAAGATTATTATTATGCCATAAAATTATATATATATCTTCTATATGTGATTCACTTTTATTTTTGATATTTAAAAGACTTCTTTTTTATTTTTTATCAATAAACTAACCCAAATTAAGATAAACAAATAAAATATTTTAGGTTGGAAGAAAGTAGTGATTGAAAAATAGTTGTACTTGAGCTGAATACTGGATCTTGTGGCATGCATATATACAAGAAGAGGTCGTTGGTATTAGAAACAGAATGTGGCATTAGGGACGGCCATTAACATATGTTGTTCAAACGAGCGGAAAGCAAAGGACGAACTACTGAGTAATTCCAATGCGAATATTAATCGGATTCTGCTATTGAAATATATATTCTCAGATGTATGATGTTATAATATTTATTTGCATATATCATGAGTTATTTGTTTTGCTATTTGTATAAAAAGTAATGTCTTCTTTTTGGCACAAATATTCAAATCTTCAGTTAAAATTATTCAGATTCAAATTAAGAAAGAAATCCTTAAAATTAAAATTAATTACGAAAGCTAAAATATATTAATTTTAAGTAAAGGCAATTTAATTAACAAAGAATTAAGAACCGTAGGTTTTAACCCCAAGGAATATACATAACTGGTTACGCCATCTGTTCATACTTAGCAAGACTATATATCCAAGAAGCAGGTAGCTTCGATTTTCTTAATCAATCATATTTTCTACGAGCTTACTACCCTACTATTAGAACCCGCCTACCACAGTCGCAAGAAGACCGCGAAAGGAACCACTGGTGTTATAGTCAAGTGTGAGACCTTTAATAACCGCATCCGCGCCGCGCCTTTTCGCAAACACTGTTTTAAAAGTAAGAACTATATCAAGAAACTATTTAATTGTGATATTTCAAACATTTATATTAAATTCATCGTGCCTGTGTACACGTGGTCATACCAGTTAGCGAAGGCGACGCCATCTTCCACGCCACCAAAGATCAAGAAGCCTTTGGACTGGTGAACAACGTCAAGAAGCCATCAACAGGTAGGCGAGTCTAACTATTCTAAAGCTCGTATCTTTTCCAAATTCATATTTAATCCAGTAATCCTCACAGTCTACTAATATTAAAAATTGCAGTATCATCTTTTGGTCCTTCGAGCCGGATCCCCTATTTATCACAATCTTTTTATGCTAATTTAGCGTACATAAAAATACCGTTATTCGGTTCCCGCACCCACAGTGATAAATAGGTATCTTGCATATTCATTGCATCTTAAAGTTCCTATGTTGCCTAAGTTCTTATAACTACTTATAATGTTAAAATACATAAGTAACTAGGTATTATATTTAATACTACACAAATCCGCACCCACTGGTGGGTAGTTGTTGGTATTTTATAAATAATATCACATCACTTTTGTTCATATTCTCTTCAGTAAATATTTGGTTATTAGGTATTTGTTATATACACTATACACATACTTAAATTTACATATTCAATTACAACAGTCTTGAAAACTCGAACTATTACAGTTTAATTAAACGAAGCCATAAAACTTAAAATTAGTAAAGTTGTTAAATCACACAATATATCAAATAAAAAGTATTCGAAATTGTATCACAAGAAAACCACTTAGTTTCCGGGCACTGTTTTTTCTGCTCGCTTACGTTTATCCATAAAGTATGATACGGCAATTTATTTAAGGCTTTTTTCGCCATAGGCCAAGATATTATTATATAAAATCTTTTTGAAGCTATGGAGCAATTTAATATATTTTTCAATTTCATTCTATATTATTTAATTCAAAAGAAGAATTTATATTTCTGGTAAATATATAAGATATTCATTGAAATACTATAGTGATGTCAAATTATTTTGGGAAGCTAAGGGCGGGTGTTGGCGAGTTTAGATTTAAAAGAGTTCAAAAGAATAGGTTTTTATACGTCAGATGGCAGTCGTTGCAATGTGCACAAACTTGTCATCCAACATCTGCGTTTGGTAAGAAAAACCTACCAAATAATGAGGAACTTGCGTAACGACACTAGTCACAGATTGTAATTGTTAAATCGGTTTAGCCGTTTTGAATGTTAAAACCCTAAACGAAACGACCAAAGAACCTGGCTCTGTTTTTTAAAGTAGAGCGGTAAATTTTGATTGCCTGCGAGAAATCAAATGGCCAAACCATTCAAAAGCCCTAAATAAAAAAAATCGTTACTAATGAAAGAAATGTGTTATCTAATTTTGCTGAAAGGCTCTTAATTTACGTATTATCAAATAAATATTCGTATAGGTCATGTAAGTGAAGTTTCATGGAGATTGCTAGTGAATAATAAATGTAACTAACAATTTTTCTCAAAATATGTATATGCAAAATATGATAGATTTAACTAAGCTATGTATAGTTAAGTCAATATATACCTGAAAAGATCTGGTCTAGTAAAAGTTGATTTTTATAAGCGCAGCTCACTTCGTTCACCTGCTCTCGTAACTACAAGTACTACTGGCTCCGATATCAGGGAGATGGAAATTATTGTAGTCGGTGATAACGCAATTTATTGACAATAAATGTCCCAGTTACTTTATATTTGCTACTTCGAAATTTTATTATTTTTAGTTCTTACCTTTGCAGTTCATAGTAATATATACATACTACGAGTACATACATACGAAGGTGGAATAGTCACATATTGGATGTTTGCAAATATGTTTTTTCATAACACCTTTCTAGTTCTCTTTTTTAAATAAACTGATATTTAAATAAAGGTACCATTCATTATTTAAATATTGTTAGTGAAACTTCTATGGGCAAGTCGTATGAATGATGATACTCTGATATGATACTCTGATTTTTAGTTTTTGTTTAGAACTTTTGTTATTCGGAAAGAAGCGTTAATGTTATGACATCGTTATTGAACCCTGGAAAATAAACTTGCGAATTTAAAAGCTTAGAATCAATTTAATTTAAGTGAAAATAGAATACTAACATGGTCTTGTCCGGGATCAATGGCCTGTAATGTTCTGTCTTTTAATAACAACCTCTCGGCTCGCAAATAATCCGGGTACATAATTTAATTACGACAGGTCTGTAGAAAGTTTCTATTTCACTGTCTACCTTTGTAGCCTTGTAATCTATCTCAAAGGTTTATA